>VCHN02000014.1:82620136-82697160 GCA_007115665.2 Sequoiadendron giganteum | reverse complement strand
AAACCCGTGACAAAACCACCATGATACAATGAAAATATCCTTTGTGACCTTGACAAAATCAAAGGGCACACAACTGCAAATTGCATGAGGTTGAAAAACATCATCTAGGACCTCATTGAGGACAAGATCATAAATGTCGAACAACCAGTTGCAAATCAGGACCTCAAAATATACACGAATCTGATGTCGAATCATAATCAAGATAATAACCAAGGGATAAACAAAGGGAAGCAAAAGTATGCTGGTGCAAACCTTGTATACGAAGACATTGTCACATGCATAGATGAAATGGTCACTATCATTAGTGTCAAAGGAGCCAACACTGATTGTGGAGTCACCACATGTGGTGGCAAGGTTACTATTGTAGGGGCATCATAACCATATAAGACCCACATTTCAAATCCAAAAGTTATTCCTTACAATTATAGCATCATTGACCAGCTAAAAAGAACCCCCACTCAAATCTCCATCATGAAGTTATTGAAAATTTTTGATACCCATAGAAAAATTCTTGATGAAGCATTAACTGTGTCCACTATCTTTGCTACCCTTGATACGAAACAATTCCAAGCTATGGTTGGTAACATCATTACCCCAAATCTCCTCACATTCTCTGATCAAGACTTCCCCGCCCAGCCATCTCACAATCGTGCACTTCACTTTCAAGTGCTCGTTCACAAGAAGAATGTCAAAAGGGTCCTAGTGGATGGAGGCGCAGGCCTCAATATTTGTTCACTTAAAGTCATAACAAACCTGGGAATCTCAGAGGAATCCATCAATAAAAACAAAGGCATCACCATTAGAGTGTATGATGATGAAGAAAGAGTGTCTCAAGGCACCATCAGAATCCCAATCCAAGTGGGGCCAACTACCATGGAAACTACATGTCATGTTCTTGACCTTGACTTGCCCTACAACATCCTCCTAGGGCACCCATGGATCCATCGAATGAAGGCAGTTGCCTCAAAATTCCACCAATTTTTCAAATTCTTATACCAAAATGAGGTCACAATACATGGTGATCCAGAGCCATTTTCCTATTGCAAAAAATTGGAAGCCAAGTTTTAAAAAATTCCCCAAGTACCAAAAAATGATGAAGGGCCATCCACTCCCTATATAGATCCATCTAACCTTGCCTCCACTTCTGCGATAGAGACACCCTCCATCCTTGATATATTCGACATCAAGCTCATGATCCAGGACAATGGGTGTGGAGATTACAGAATGAAGAAAAATGTGTTTGTTGTAGGAGAGTTACCACAATCTCCTAGGTCACATGGGCAACCTCAATCAATTGAAACACCTATCCACACTTTTAGGGCAGATCCTTCTAGATTCCAACGTTGGGGGGATCTAAGTAGATAAAATGTGGATAAGGGAGACATTTCAAGCATGCTATACCATTATGAAGGACCCACACCCAGTCTACCTATGGATGAAGCAAGCAAAGGATTGCAAATAATGCTTGGTATGGGCTACAATAGAAATGAAAGCCTTGGAAGAAATAGTGATGGACGACTGGAGCCCATCATTGTAGAAAGACGAATGAGAAACCTTGGCCTCAAATGTACCCCTCTGAGTATAACTGTAAGTGGTAGAAGTACTCCTAGTAGAGCAGTCGGGTCTCCTCCTCAATTATCAATAGCCACCCTTCAACTACCTGTATCCATAGCTCTACCCCTATATAATTTCACTTTTCACATAACTGATGTATGCACCAGTAGTGATGATGATGATACCATAACTGGCCTTCCCATGTTTTTTGAGGATTCCTCCTTACTGATGATTAGTGCCTCACCCATTGAGTCGAACCGCCAAACTTACAAAGTAAACCTAGTTTACCCAGAACTCATCGACTATGACCAACGAGGACCACCAGTTCTAGACACATTCGAAAATGATGAGGCACTCTCAAAATTAATTGGACTAAGGGATACAGTTCCATGTGGAGATCACAAGGCTAGGTTTGACATCACACTAGACACCCAAGCCTATTACGGGGAGATGATTGTTTCCTTCAGTCGCAAAAGAAAAAGAATGAGAATAAGCTCAGGGTCATTGAGTGAAAACCACACTATGGAACTCTCTAACCAAAGAATAGAAAAAATAAAGGATGCATCCAATGGTGAAAACCTCTTTGAGGCGCCGGAGGATGAAGGATTCAATCTCCCCCCTACTGCACTTCATGAGGAGAAATTGGTAGTCTTTGCGGAACAGTGCAATCCTATTAATTTGGGAACGGAAAAAACACCACAAATCACCTTCTATGTCGAATCACTTCTAATAGAAGAACAAGAACTATTGGCTGCATTTCTAAAAGAAAGAAAGGTGAACTTTGCATGGACCTATGTCGATATGTCGGATCTCGATCCAGAAGTTGTGGTTCATCATTTGGTTGTTTACCCTGGAGCAAAGCCAGTAAGACAAAAATTAAGAAAAATTCACCCTCAAATAGCCTTGCTAGTCAAGGTGGAATTACAGAAACTCTTGGACATCAGCTTTATATGCCCAATTGATTATACAGAATGGGTATCCAATCTTGTGCCAGTTTCAAAGCCAAATGGGGGCATCCGTATCTACACTATCTTTAGAGACCTCAACAAAGCGTATCCCAAGGATGATTTTCCACTACCTAACATTGATATGATAGTGGACATGACGGCTGGACATGAGATGCTATCACTGATGGATGGCTTCTTGGGGTACAACCAAACAATGATCGCAAAGGAGAACCAATATAAGACAACATTTACATGTGGCACCTAGTGTTGGAACATGATTGCATTTGGGCTAAAAAATGTAGGGGCGACACATCAAAGGGCCATGACACTAATCTTTCATGACATGATACACAAAACTTTCAAAGATTACATGGATGATATATTGGCCAAATCAAAGAAAAGACGGGATCACATAGTAGCCTTAAGTGCCATTTTCGACATACTAGAGAAATATAAGGTTAGACTCAACCCCAAGAAATGTGTCTTTGGGGTGCAATCAGGTAAACTTCTGGGATATATAGTATCAACGAGGGGAATAGAAGTGGATCCCACCAAGGTCAAAGCAATCCTAGACATGGAAGCACCCAAGACACTGAAACAACTCAGAGGATTGCAAGGCAGACTTCAATCCATTCGAAGATTCATAGTGTAGCTGATGGATAAACATATTTCATATTCACATCTACTACACAAGGGAGTAGCATACAAGTGGGATGACAAGTGTGATCAGGTATTTGGTAAAATCAAAAAATATCTACTCATGCCACCTACCCCAGGAAAACCACTAATTCTACATATTTCAGCAACCATGGTAACTCACAGTGCTTTACTAGCTCAACATGATGAAAATGTAAGAGAGAGAGTGATATACTACATCAACAGGACAATGGTAGGGCATGAGCACAACTATAAACTAATATAAAAATCTTGTCTAGAAATTTTGTTTGCGGCCCAAAAGTTCAGACACTACATATTGGCTCATTAGATCAAGCTGATTGCAAAGATAGATTCACTAAAATATCTGCTCTCTAAAGCCACTCTTACAAGATGAACAACAAAATGGGTTATGATATTGATAGAACATGATATTGAATATGCAGAGCACAAGGCTATCAAGGGGAAAGCAATTGCAGACCAATTGGCAGAGGCTCCAATCTATTCAGAAAACCCACTCATATCAGAATTTTCAGATGAATCCATCTTTAATCTCAGCCTAGCCGATCATTGGAAGCTCTACTTTGATGGATCATACACACAACATGGATCAGGATCCGGTGTATTCTTCATCACCCCATAGGGGGATTGTATACCTAGATCCTAAAAATTGGCATTCCCCTGCACTAATGACATTGCAAAGTACAAGGATTTAACCATAGGTCTCAAGATTGCAGCATAGTGGAGGATCATGGCACTAAAATTTTATGGGGATTCACAACTTATTATCAACCAAGTCAATGGCGAGTACCAAACTAACTATGATAAGCTGACACCATACAGGAAGTTAGTAGAGAGCCTTAAGGAATCATTCATTGATATCACCTTTGAGAAGATACCAAGGGCTAACAATAGAGCAGCTAGCACCATGGCAACAATTGGATCCTTACTAGATATCCCTCAGAATGTCTCAAAAAATAAATTCTTGGTAGAGCAGCTTCTCATACCGGCTTTTGAGGTACCATAGTTTGAATATGCATGTGAACTCATCGATCCCAATGATCCCTGGTATCACGAAATCTATACCTACTTAAGAATAGGATTCCTCCCAGTTGACATAAGCCTAAACCTTAAATGAGCCTTTGTCAAAAGCTCCTTACGTTTTGTCATCCTAGGAGAAACCCTCTATCATAGGAGCATTGACAAAACCCTATTACGTTGCTTCAATCCCCAGGAAGCCCTGACTACTCTAACTGAGGTTCACAATGGCACTTGTGGTTCACACTCAAGTGGTATGACCTTGGCCAAGAAGTTACTGAGAACTGGGTACTACTGGCCAACAATGGAAAGAGAGGCACATGACTTTTTCAGAAAGTGTTTATAGTGCCAGCAGCATGAAGACCTTATTCATGCACTAGCTCAAGAGCTTCATCCCTATTGTTACACCTTGGCCCTTTTCACAATGGGGGCTTGATCTCATAGGAAAAATCACACCCACCTCATCCAACGGCCACAAATTCATCATCACCATCACGGAGTACTTCACAAAGTGGGTCGAAGCAATTCCCATCACCTACATAATGGGAAAGAAGATATCCAAGTTCATCCTAAACTATCTCATTTGTCGATACGGTGTCCCCTAATCCATTATCTCTGATAATTCGACACCTTTCAAAAACTAGGATGTCCATGAGTTATGCGACAAATTCAAAATCCAACATCACTTTTCCACTCCGTACTATCCCCAAGGCAATGGCCAAGTAGAAGCCACTAATAAAACTATCTTGAAAATCCTAAAGAAATAAGTCAATGACTCTGGTCGTGACTAGCATCTGTAGTTAAGTCTTGCCTTATGGGCCTACCGCACTAGGATCTACATGCCAACAGGCACCACCCCATTCTCCCTATTCTACCGATTAGAAGCCATCCTACCCATCGAGATCGAGCTCCCATCTCTGAGAATATCATTGCAAAACCTCATCATAGATGAAGAATACAAGGTCTCATGACTAAATGAGCTGGAGTTACTGGATGAACGGTGCATGGATGCCTTAAGTCATCTACAATTCTATCAGAACCATCTCAAGCACAACTACAACAAGAAGATTAGGAGATGCACCTTCCAAGTTGGCGAACTTGTGCTAAAAGAAAATCAGAAGAACGTGCCAAACCCAGATAGCAAAGGGAAATTTGAGCCCAACTGGTTGGGACCTTTCATCATCAAGACAAGTTATAAATTAGAGGAATATCAACTGTCAACACCCAAAGGTGAGCCTCTGCAGGAGCCCCTGAACAACTCCCATCTCAAAAATAATTATGCCTAAAAACTTTCAAGGTATAGAACCAAAAAATACAAAAAAAAAATTAGAAAATGTCCTGAAAAAATTGTGACCTTGATGAAAACCTAGCAAATAGGTGTCTCGGTGACAAAAAAAAATACAAAATACAAAAATCCAAAAAAAAACAGAAAAAGGATTGAAAACTGTAAAGAAAAAAATCGTCCTCTAGTGAAAACCACTTCGGTGATGCTTTGGACAAGTACCTTGGTGAAAACCTGAAAAATAGGCACCAAGCGTAAATAAAGCACTCTCTATCCACCAGGATCTACATGGATCGCTCATCCATTACATCCCATTACATTTCATTAATCTTCCATCTATTCGCACCCATACCATAGCCTAATCTTGTGTTCATATCACGCTCCACCATGGTACTACTTGGCACAATCCTAAGGTCAGTTTGTTTTGCCTTTATCAAAGTATTCTATTGCATTACGCTAGAGGCATGTTCCCACACCTGCATCGGATCGCATTCGTGTATATTCTAGAGATCTTCCTTAAAATTGAAAAATGCCAAAACATTAAGAAAACTCTCAAAAAATCCAAAAACATCGGAAAAATCTCAAAAATCTTTAAAAAATTCACCATTCAGTCTTGTCAGTCGGTCACCTTGTCCGAACTACATCATCTCTGAGCTTGAACATAGGAAAGGTTGATCTTTGATCATCCCCCGAGACATTTTAGGTCGGTCCTTAAAGTGTCCATCGCAATGGCAATCTGTTTGTCCATCTATTTCACACATTTTAAGTCAATCCTTTAGGCGTATATCGTAATGGCAATCTGTTCACCCATCATTCTCATCATTGAGTCAATTATGTCATTAGTCGAACTACGTGGTCTCTGCATGTATAATGCAGGCAAGGCTAATCTATGGATCAGCTCCTGAGACCCCTAGGATAGGTCTTTAAGTCAGTCTCTTCGTCATAAATCTTCAAAATACCAAAAAAATTTGTAAAACATCCCAAAATTACAAAAACAACCTCAAAACATTTTAAAAAACCCAAAATGGTGCATCTATCTCATCTCGGTTTCACCCACAATAATCACCGTTCATAATAAATCAATCGTCACCTTCATCCTTTGGTAAGGAAATCAGAAGCAAGTCTAGCAGGTTCAAAAGTGAACACCTAATCATCAAAGTCTCAAGTCTAGGTCAATAAGCAAGCAAGTCGATCAACTCAGAGTATCAATAGCTTATCATCCAATCAATCTCATCAAAACCTTGATCACAATATGTCCTAGAATGAATCCTTCCCACGATGGACATAAGCATCAGGTATCTCACCTTAGTTTAGCCTTGGCTAGCGGTATGAAGAACATTGGCTTGTTTGTTTACTTTGTCTTGGTCTTTTGGGACTTATCTTATTTGCTCTCATTTCAAGGACTTCTCGATGATGCCTAAACAAGATAGGTTTAGAGAGAAAGGAATGGGGCAACGATCATTATCTTTTTTATCTGATGTGCTTGTGGATTACTCTTGTAAAATAACTTAGTCATGTGAACTTTGTTCGGTTTGTGGTGAGGATGTTTTAGATATCTTGTTGACCACATAGGAAAGCTTTCTTTTCTATGTTTTGGTCTGAGATGTTTAGAATGTTTGAACTACATCCTGAATGAGGTTCTCTATGCTAAGTGTGAAGAGGAAAACTCCTATCTGATTGTTGAGTCAAATTCCATCACACTAGGTACAACGACATCCTTGTTCTTTGTACCTTGATGCATTGTACCTACGTGTGTTATCAAACATAACGTAATTGGCCCTTTGAAAATCCTGACTCCTGGTAAGAAAATCACCATCATTCTAATAACTTGTGGGATCTCTTTTTCTTCTATCTTCGTTCCATACTAACATGGTATCATGACAGTTAATCAGAACATCACCAGTGCATACACCCTGCATCCACCAAATCATCAGCATAAGTGCATGTCATATCATATAGACCATACCACATTATTATCATCTTAAGTTATGAGGAATAATATAGATTTTTTATTTTAAGTACCTTAAGAAATAATTGTATTACGGTCATTTCACATCATACATGAATCATTAAGGACATAATAAAAATCATCAGCATCCATTATCATCATTAATCATTTGCATATCATTTATCATTAGCATACATTGCATCCATGTAATCATCAAAATGCATAGAAACAATACAAAAAGAAATACATCCATCATATATAGAAGCATAAATCATATCACATGAGCATAAAATAGAAGCATCTCATAAAATCTCATAGAAAATTAAAATGCATCCATGCATCATAGGGCATATCATAAACCGAACCATCTCATATATATCATCAAAAATATACTATCATGGTACAAAAATAGATCAAGTGTGTACATAAAAATACATGATACAATAGGGGCAATAATTGGAGCCCATGAATAAACAAAATGGAAAATTGTTTGTGATCAAAGGGCTAGCCATGCTAGCTACTTCCCTCTCCCACCTGCCTCTCGCCATGATCATCAAAAGGAATCATCCCTATCTGTTGAGCATAGTATAGCACTTGACCTACTGCTGGCACTGCCTATCTATAATGTTGTTGATAATACTCGACCTCTCTAACTACCTCTCTATAGGCCCGTAAGGAAACTAAACGGCCTTGGGATGATGAGGCCATACCCTCTAGCTGCCTCCACCGACCAACATCCTGATCCCTCTCGAATTGAGCCTGGCCCCTTTCAGAAGTGATTGTCAAAACCTATTGTCGATCTTAATCCCTCTCCATAGTCAATACTTGAATCTGACCCTGCAACTATTGGATCAATGCATCTCGGTGATCTGGTTGCTTTTAGTGGCTGCTACTATGGGACTACTCTGTCCCTATCTCTAGGTTGGTCATCCTGTATACCTACCCATGGAGGTTCCTATTGTGCCTGATCTCTAGGAGGTGTCTAATGAGGAGGTGATCCACCCCCTCCTCTATCCCCATCCCCATATTTGTCACCTCTTCCCCCTATCCTCTACCCTTGCTAGCTAATTTTCCTCTAGGCCTCCACCATGGGAGTGCCACACAAGGAACTGTTAATCTCAATGGAGGTATAAACCAAGCTCTGTATGCATGGGTCACTCCTACATCTACTGGCCCCTGATCATATGGCTAGGACCTAGCCACTAGCTGTCTGAACGAGGACACCGCCTCAGCTATCGAGATGGGCTAGCCCCATGTTGTCTCTCTAGTGCTACGGGCGAAGATCGCCACGTATTGATCATCTGACCTATCCTGAATCTTGCCGAACTACCAGGCCACCCTATCTGGAAGGTAGCACTCTATCATGGCATGCTCTCGACCCTACATCCATCTATCCTATCGAGCGAAGAACAGTTGCTCTGTGTCATCTTACCATGGGCCTATGCCCATCCAAGGCCTCCAAATGAATTCTCTCAACTTATCAAGAACCCATCACCAATGGGTGATCCCACCTATGCCAGTATGATTGAAATGGATTTGTGCCCCACCATACCGCTAGACAACGAGGTCATCAATATCAAGAACAATTGGGGTGACATTTGGACAAAGCACTGTAATCTGCTCCCATGCCCAAATGTGTAGAAAAGTAACTCCGGCCCCGAGGACCTGGCTGTCCAGGTATGCGAACTCATGTAAATACATGTATAAGGAGGCCAACATCATTGGCCCGCAAGCAAAGCGCTCTCAGTGGATGCATATCTTCTCCCATTCCAATCCTCAACCTGGACTAAAGTATCGGCCTCGCCGATCTGGTGCCACAAGACCAGAAATGATAGCCACAATGATCAACTTGTAGGTGGGCACTCTTCTTCAATACTGCTCCAAGTCAATCTGTCCATTAGAAAGAATGAGCTCATCAACACCCATAACATCAAAATAGGCCTCCCTGCCTTCCTCTGGATCATAAATCACTCTGACTCTGTGGATAGACAATCAGAGAATATGTCAGACATCCTCGAGAGTGATGGTGGCCTCACAAGTAGGAAGATGGAAAGATGAGGTCTCACTGTGCCACTGCTCGACCAAAGCTATCATCATACCTAGTTGCATCCGAACAGGAGGGACGTACGCAATGAACCAGAGGCCAAGAATACCAATTTGCTCTTGAAGGTACACATGCATACCCTGCAATCTGTGGAGCATCGGCCATCTGTGCTCCCTCAAGTGAAGTATATCGAACTCCTCCTACACAAGGGAATCCATCGCATGAAGTCTCGTAAACAAATTTGCCTCTCATCTCATATTTTTGAATTTGAAACAGCAAATGCGGTGCTTTTTGCAAATGCGACATAGTTTGTAAAGTTCTAAATTGCATCGTGTGACAGACTTTGATAAATCCTAAATCCCTAACTGCACCGTGCAATGCTACTTTCACATGCAACCAAATTTGAACAAAGTAACCCTAATCTCCTAACTATGTCGTGTGGCACTACTCTCATCTGTGGCACAGTTTAGGACTATGCCACACCAACTGAGCATTTGTAGCAGCGCTATATAGCGCCGCTCAGCTTAAAGTTGGTTTTGACCCTATTTAATGCACATAAAACAAAAAAGTAAAAGTCAAGATGGGGGTACATACCACGGGTCCTACGCCAACTAGCCACTGGTGCACTCGAACTTTCTCTGACACGTTCCTGGGAAGTTGTCGTTGCACCATCTCAATCAGGGCTCAAAGCTCAAAGTGTAAAATATTCTAAAGGCTAAGTATGCAAATGTGTTGAAAGTGACCTCTCAAGGTCTATTTAAGCCTACAAATTAGGGTTTTTTTTACCTAATTTCCCCATCCAACTAGGGTTTTGGTCCCCCAATCCCGTTTTTGTCCAACCGAGGGCCATGTTGCATCTTTTTTGGTATTTTAATGCATTTTTTTGGCATCCTGGGACATTTTTGGACCTGTCGAGCACCTTGTCCTCTTTTTTAGTGAGATCATCCAAAAATTAAAAAAAATCATCTGATCTCTCGAGGGGGCAATATATCAGCATAATCCTTCTGCTAGAGCAACAACAGGGCATTCGAAAAAATTGAGAAATTTTGAACTTTGATCACAGCAGTCTATTCTTTGAACCAATGCAACAAGTACATTACTTCAAAGAAGGGCAAAATGTATACATGGAAAATATACAATTCGATCCAATACACTTGATCTTGATTACTAACGTCATTTCTTCTTGAATCACACTCTCAACTTCTCATCACCTATCATCTCTTAATTAGATAAATTATTATTTATCTAATTAGGTCTTTCTCCTCTGTTAATTAAATTAATCAATTTAATTTAATTAACCCTAACTCCCTCTTTAATTAAATAATTCATCTTATTTGATTAAACCCCTAAAGTCTTCTCATTAAATTGAATAAATTAAATCTTATTTGATTTAATCTAACATTATCCCCTTTAGTTAAATAAATCAAAAACATTTATTTAATTTATCATTTCCTCTCAATTTTGATTTAAATCAACTCATAAATTTGAGTCAAAATTGTCAAGTCACTTAATCTCTCATTAAATTGATCAAATCTTGATTAATTTAATCTCAATCACTAAAATCCTCTAGAGAATACAACTTGCACAATAAATCAATTACTTTGATTTATTTAATTACCTATTTTCTCTCAATAGGGAATAAAGGAGGAATATTCCCTCAAATTTGAATTCAAAATCCAAGTGGATTTGTCCTTCCAACAAAGCATTCACTCCTCTTACATGTCCTTGTGCATTGAGCCAAGTGGAATTTATTTCATTCCTTTTTCCCTCTCACATGTCATTTCCCCAATTTCAAATTCTGCCTAATGGCATTTATCATGCACATTGACCAAAATGTGCACAACCTTTAACCATTCACATCTTGATAGGTGGCACTTGGCCATTGGATGTTGAATGATCCCGCATTGCTCAATTCCACTCTCTCTTCCATTTTGGAAATCTATAAATGAGAGACTCTTCCTCTCATTCTAACATCCATAATTTGAGTAAAATTACTATATTCAAGTTCATCCTCATCCACCATCTTAAAATAGTTACTCTCTTCACATTGTGAACTAATTTTGTCCATTTCACATCAAGTTTTCATCACTTTCATAATTTCATAGGTAAGTTATGTCAAAATATCATCAAGGAGATTCAATCATCCACAAATTATCACAAAGCTTACAAAGGAGTTGGGAAAGGGCCAATTTCGACACATCAATTGGCACCAATTCCCCAATGGGATCAAGAATTTCCATGCTTAATTAGTATTGCTTTAGATTTTCATGTTTTGTTCTTGTTTTTCCTATTTTGAGCATTGTAAATGGATTTCATGGGGAATCCTTGTTTTATCTTGCATATGAACCTAACTATGTGTTTGTTTGTTGTGTTTGTGCAAGAATAGGACAAGGGTTCACAATATGAAATATCATGAGGCATAACATGGATCGGTGTTTGTAATGTGGCCTTTCCAACTTTAATAGGTTAAGTGATTACACCAAGTGGTTGGTTGTGCATGTTATCAAAGTCATTAATAGATAAAGAAATGGGTTGGATTTTTGATTTATCGATACCAATCTTATCCAAAAGGTTTACACTACACACATTTAAGGCTGAGCCATTTTCAACAAGGGTTCATTTTATCCCTTTCAAATTGTATTGAGATATTATCATGAAAGTATCACATTGTTTTTACACTTCCAAAGGGGGTAGCTCACTTTGGTGGAAAAAAATGTTGGTGTTTATTCCTTGAACTATGGCTACTATGTCATTCGAGTTTGTGCTAGAGTGAACCAAAACTTGTTGCACGGTTGTTTGAAGCATAGTGTGATAATTAGATGAATTATGAATTAAGTCCCATAGGGATATCTTTGCAGGAGTATGAATTCTTAATTTTTTCAACAAGATCATACTCCTTCCCACTATGCAAATTTAAATGAGGAGCACTAGGAAAAATAGGATTAGCCAATGGGAGGGATGTTGAAGGTGTTTGCTTTGGTTGCATATTATTCCTAGTGTTTTATGTATGAGCAATGGTATTGTAACTCAGTTGCTGTGAAACATTGTTTGTAGGTGGTTCAAGGATAAGAACGGGTTTGTTTTGAACTTGAGGTTTTTGAGAGGGTGGATGAATGATAAGTTTAGGTTCAGGAGAGTACTCCAAGGGGTATCTAATGTGCATAACCTCAGAATACTTATTGTTATTTTCATGATATCTTAGTGAAGAGGAGTCTAATGTTACTTCATCATCTTCATCTAAGGAATTACTATTTTCAATGTTCTCATTTTCTTCCAGTGTTATATCTTCCCTAGTAGGAGATTTTTTAGGATAAATACAAACCAAATGTTCTTGAAATTCAAGGATTGGTTCTTCTAAGATGACCTCATAGCACGTAAGGGAGTTATCAATGGTTCAATTGTCTTGTTCATCGATGATGATGTTGTCTTGTTCAAGATTTTTTTCTCTAGGGGAAGAAAGTAAATTAGGATTACCATGACTTTCATCGATTAGATCTTCTAACATCAAAGTATCATCTTCAAAACTGGGAGATACAGTAGGAGAAGAAAAAATATGATTTTCATGATCATTTATAGTTTCATTCCTTTGTTCCCTAATGTCATATGAAATAGGATAGGTAGGGGAAGGATCATAAAGAGGGTCATCAATTTCTTGTCCACTAAGAGAGGTAGAAGGAGAGAAACAACTAGGATGCTCAAAAATCTTATTGATTGGTTCTTCTAACACCACAAAATCTTCGTCGACAATAGGAGAGATATTAGGAGAAGAATTAATATGATCTTTAGGATTGTCCAAGGTTGTATTTGAACAATAGGAAAATGGGTGCTTGATAACCTAGGTCATAGAACACCACTTTTCTTCTATTATCATTCAATTATGTCCTAAGAACCCTAATAGGATTGAATATCAACCTCTCAAGGTGAGCCAATTCACAATTAGGAGGACTTAGGAGGGGTTCTTTTAGATTTTAAGGGTTCACCACCAAGAAAATGCTTGGAAAAGACAATTGAAAATTCAACCTAAAAAATCAAGCAATACAAGCTAATTAATGAGATCAAATGATGAAATTAAGCTACACCAAGTTAGGGTATGTGTACCTGGGAAGTTTGGAGATGCAATGAGGATTCTAGAAATGTAAAAAAGCTTACAAAAAGTGCCTTGGAGAACTAAGACGCCCAAGATGGTGTGTTAGTCCCGCTGTTGTTTTTGGGGAAAACACAAAATCTTTGGATGCCATAATAGAATCTCAAAGAATCTATGAAAAATATTCTTGGGAGGAGTAAGGTGCCCAAGACAGTGTATTAGTATTACTCTAAATTTCTGAAAATTATGAAGGTAGTCCTAAGCTCCAAGGTCTACACTTGCTTCTCCCCAAATCTAAGATCCTGAAACTTCCAGATCTGTCCTATAGGTGAGTTTCTGTGAAGATGACAACTTTGGTAATGCAACTTTTGCAACTTTTCAATCTTGTACTCCAAATGATCTTCAAGTCTTCAACCTAGATCTACAAATACAAACACACAAGAGAGGGAAAACTTGTTGATTGTTAGTGAATGGGGGTTTGCCTTGGTCAAACCCCTTGTAGGTAATTAAACCAAATGAATGAAATGAAGCATGAAACATGAAATATGTAAATGATATCACCTTGGATGATGTCTTGTGAATTAAATATGCAATCTACCATGTAGTGGATATGAATAATGTAGATCTTGGATCCTTGGATTTGATATGAACAATGGTTCTAGATAGATCTTCAATGCTACATCCATAATCTTGGCTCATCAACATGAATGGATGCACTAAACCCTTGACATGATGCTTGAATCTGATGATGGATCCAAATACTTGATGAATTTCTCTTGAATGCTCTTGTGAACTCAATTTGACTATAATGAATGATCTCACAAAAGACTTGGATTGAAATGACTAAAGGAACCTTGTATTTATACTTATTTATGCTTAATATCTCAAAATTACACCACAACAAGCCGACATATGAAATCATTAATTAAAGAAGGATAAATCCCACCCAAATTTGAAATTGGACCCCAAAAATAAGCCAAGGAGAACTAAGATGCCCTTAGTGGCATCTTAATCTCAAGGCTCAAATCTCGGGGCACAGACTACAAAAAGGGACCTAATTGAGAGGTTTTGAAATCAAGATCCCAAGACCCATGGAGGACAAAGACACCCTAGGTGGTGTTTTAGTCCCAGTCCACAAATTTGGGACATAGACAAAAACATTCAATGATCATTTATCTTTTAATCTTTTTTGGGATTTTCAATTAAAATATACAGTTCATAGGGCTTGTGGATGCAAAATAGGACCTAATTAAGAAATAAACGAGCATAAATAAATCAAGGAGGGCCCAAACAAGTGTGAAAATGCAAGGGTATGCATTTTACTACACTACATTTAGCCCCCACTTTAGTGAGAGGATGAACTTGCTTCAAACTCACACTAAAGTAGCTAACCACGCAATCAAAAGGGGTTCAAGTGTACCAATGTTAGTAAGATAGGATGACAATGATCAAGAGGGATGATTAAGCCCCCAAGGTCGAGATCCTATGACAAACCAACATAGGCTCAAAGGAACACACTTGTAGATGATATATGAAGCCATAACCAGATTGCAAGCATACACCATCAAAGATAGAAAGAGAAAAAGGAAAAAAGGAAAATAACTACAACAAATCAAGCTTTGATTGGTCATCTAGCGTAGTGGACCGGGTCTAGGCTTGAAGAGGGTGTACAAGTGGAACACATTGTCCACTATGCAAACAAAATGCACACTCACAAGGGCTAGTGAGAGCTAGTTGTCCACTAGGTGAGCCCCAGGAAGTCCATACCAACGTCATACCCCCATGACTATGATAAGTACAAAAATGTATGCTCACATGGGCTAGTGAAGCTATTTGTTCACTAGGTGAGCCCTAGGAAGTCCATATCAAAGCCATACCTCCATGACTTTAATAAGGCACAAGATGCGACACAACAAGAAAGAGAGATGTTCAAAGGTATTTTGCTTAGTTCGTACGAGGTCTCTTCTTAGGGATTACTATGCTTAATATTTTCAAGAGAGGACAAATCAAAGAAATATCACACTCTTGGAGGAAATCAAACCCAATGACACCACCAAGAAAGAAACACATCACAGGAAAAAATAAAATCACACAATGAAGTGTGAGTGTCGATGTATGCCCCCACTTTAAAGTAGTTGTTAACACCATTGTTGTGAGAAATTTCTTTAAAGTAGAAGAAGACATGAGAGCTTATTTGGAAATCCCTATGCCAAGTCATATGTTTTTGATAAGCTGCGTCATGCAAAGGAAAAGGGTTGCCCCCAAAATGTCACATGTGAGCCAACTTAAGGCACGTCGCCCATATTCCAAGCTTTCTCTTATATATACATGAAAGTTGGTCAAGTAGCCAAAAGAGACACTGACAAGTGACATACGAAGACAAGGCTATCTAACCCCTAGCCCCCACTTAGTGCAGGACAAGGGTGAGCTGAATAGGATGAAAATAAGTTTTGGTTTGAGTAACTAGGTGCTTCAACCCAAGGAAGAGCACCACAATCCTTAAGATGTTGAATTTTCTTACTCAAAGCCTTACATTCATTAGTAGTATGACCATGAACTCTATGATAGGCACAAAATGAAGTCTTGCAATAAAACTTATTTTGTATTCTTGGAGGGAGAGGTATCAAGCGATCCTTGAGGAGTTTTGTCAAGATACTTTCTTGGTCAAAAGTAGGATATGTTGCTTTGTTTTGTGACAAATATATATTTTGCTTAGTATAAGATGTCATACTCACACAAGACTCTCTAGATTGTGAGATTTTATTATCTCCTTTACTGAAGGGTGTAAAATCTATTGAATTTGAATAATTAGTGTTTTATGTGATGACATTGACATTAAGCGAAGATTTCTCTGTTTCTTTTGTTTCTTGCAAAGAATCTTTTGTAATGGTGTTGATATTAAGTGAAGGCTTGTTTATTTCTATCAAGGGACAATAACCAAGACCATTAGTTAATTCTTGCATCTATGGCTCTATGGGGACACAAATACCTTGTTCTCTAGCACCACATCCTTTTCCACTATAACCAAGTTGTTTCATAAGTTTGTAACCTTTTCCATAAAGATTTTGTATTTCTTTAGGATTCAGAGGTTTCACATGATTAAGTTCATCAAAGTTTGTTGTCTTTTGTTCTAAAGTGGTTCAAGTGGATTCTCTCAAAGGGTCTTCCAAATTTTGCATTGACATTACTACCTTTTCTTTTCCTTTGTCATAGGTTGTGTTTATGAACTTGTATTCTCCCATGAATTTTGGTTTGAAATTCAATGATCCCAAATAATCTAGTGATATTGTGTTGAAAGGTTTAGGACATCTATCTTTTTGTTTTTCTTGCATTGGTTCTACTTGTGTAGTTGGCGTCATTGTGTTTAAAGAATTCTCTTTATCTTTTTTGATGGTCAAACAGCTATATGGTTTAGGATCGGCTTTGATTGTATATACTTTGTACTTTGTTGTTGTAGACATACTTCATGATACAATGAAGGATAGAGGGCACATCATGCATCTCATGAATCCATGGTCTACCTAAAATAATATTATATGAAAGATCATGAGGCATAACATGGATCAATGTTTCTAATGTGGCCTTTCCAACTGTAATAGGCAAAGTGATTACACCAAGTTATTTTTTTCACACGTTATCAAAGCCATTAATAGAGAAAGAGAAGGGTTAGATTTTTTATTTATCAACACCAAGCTTATCCAAGAGGTCTACATTACACACATTTAAGGCTGAGCCATTGTCAACAAGGGTTTTCTTTATTCCTTTTCTTTTGTATTGAGCTATGATCATGAGAGCATCACATTGTTTTTGCACTTCCAAAGGGGGGAGTTCACTTTGGTGGAAAATAATTTCAGCATTTATTCCTTGAATCATGGTGGCTATGTCATTAGTTTGGCATTAGAAGGGATAGGAACTTGTTGTAAGGCACTTTACATCATGTTATGATAGTGCGGGGAGGCTTGGATAAGGTCCCATAAAGATATCTTAGTAGGAGTGTTCTTAAGTTGTTCAACAAGATCATACTCCTTTCTATTTTGTGAAGGCAAACAAGGGGGAGCTGGTAAGATGGGATTAGGAAATGGGAGGGATGTTGAAGGTGTTTGTATTGGTTGTGGATTGTTCCTAGTATTGTATGTATGAACAACAGTGTTGTAACTCGACTGTTCAAGGATAAGGACGGGTTTGGTTTGAACCTGTGGTAGATAAATGATAAGTTTAGACTTGAGAGATTACTCCAAAGGGTATCTAATGTGCATAACCTCAGAAGACTCATCCTTATTTTCATGATCTCTTAATGAAGGGGAGTCTAATGTCACTTCAACATCTTCATCTACGGAATTACTATTGTTAATGTTCTCATTTTCTTTCACTGTGATATCTTCCCTAGTAGGAGTGGTGCAGGAGCACCCCAAAGTTCATCTAGGAAAGTTGACTAGAAGGTTGTGAATTGGAAATTTGTTTAGGCCAAATATAGCAATCTCTTTCTATTTCTTTGATTTTGTGCCTTAGAGGCATTTGAGAACATGTATTGTGTCAGTAATGGTCATGTTGACCATTTGATAGATTGAAGTTTGGCTACAAGGATGGTTTAAGACCTTTGTAGACCTTTCTAGGTGTTAGTTTCTCTAACATTTTGCAAATAAGGCCTATTGAAAGCCACAAGTGGCCATGGAGTAGTTAAGATCGAGCTTAATTGAATTACAAAACCTATATATGGTGTCCCTCGACCTGAAAGTAAGGTTGGAAGCTTTTGCATTATTAAAAATTCATGAATACAAGTGAAGACAGTGATAAGGTTGTGTAATTTTCTGAATTTTTGTTTTGAATTGGTGTGTTCAAGAGTGATCATGGCACTGTGAGTTGATGTATAATGTAGTGTAGTGGTATTTGAAGCTTTGTGTGGCATTATTTAGTTAGTGTGTTCAATTTACAAGCGTTGCTTTGTAGTTAGTTTGTTTCTTGCAGTTGTTGTTCTGACAGACAGTCTATGAAGAATGGAGGTTTAGTTCACATTCCCACTATACTTAGTGTATGGGCCTTTGGGAATTGTGACTAGGCTCCATTTCTATAAATAGTATAGGGTTAGGAGTGGTTAGGAGTCAGGGTATCACTGTGGAAGTCTTCTCCTAGGCGAGCCTGACAGTGCCCGGTTAGGAAAGACAAGAAGTGCAGAGCACTTGACTTGCCGGGGTGTCCATCTCTTGGAAAATCACAGTGTGGAGAGGGTAGGTGTATGCCTTGCCAAGGCTTAGCAAGAAGGAAGAAGCTCCATCAACCCATTTGGTGAGAGGAATTCTTATCAGTCTGCAAAGAAGACAGAAAAGATCTAAAGTAACCTAAGTTCTTGTTCATTTCTAGTTTGAGGAACTGTACGGACAGAGGAGACTTAAGATTCCAAAAATCTTTGAGAAGTGGGAATAGTCACGAATAACCTCAAAGAAAGATTGTTGGTGCTTTGGATAACTTAGAAGAATAGACCTGATCTCTCGGAGATGGAGACCTAATTGGGCTCATGGGCTAGAAGCCTTTTTAACCCTAAATGGGGGTTTGGTGGAAGCGACTTGTAAATGGAGTTTGGTGGACTTTCAAGAACCATAGGAGGATGGTTTGAAGCTATTGGAAACATCTCTACACCCCTAAAAATTTGATTTTTAGTTCTTGTAGTATGTTACCCTTTAGGGTAGATTAAGGGCTAAGGAAGAGTTGAAGCATTGCACCAAGGTTGGCTTGGTTGGTAGGATTTGTCTTGATAGCTGGCTTGGCAAGGTGAACTAGGGGAACCTAAACAAGCAATAGGTCCTATAGGTTAAGGTGGTGGAGTGTGACACCATAGGGGTCTTCCCAAGCAAGATTCAAAGCATGGAACAATGATTGTTCCACCCAACCCTACCCTATCAAGGAAACTTTTTAGGAGAGGTACAAACCAAATGTTCTTGACATTCAAGGATTGGTTCTTCCAAAATGACTTCATCACAAGTAGGGAAATGATCAATGATTAAATTTTCTTTCTCAAAAATGTTTTCCCTAGGTGTAGAGGGATAACTCAGATTTTCATGACTTTCGTCGGTCAAAGTATCTTCTTCACAACTAGGAGAAGAACAAATGTTATTGTCATGATTTCTTATGGTTGTGTTGTCTTTTTTATCAATGTCTTGTTTACTAAGAGAGGTAAGAGGAGATAAGTAACTAGGAATCTCAAAAACCTCATTGATTAGTTCTTTTAACATCAAAATATCTTCTTCACAAATAGGAGAGATATTAGGAGAAGAATGAATATGATCGTTAGGATTGTCCAAGGTTGTTTTCTCTTTCACAAAAACACTCTCATAGGGAGGGGATATGAACTTTTTCTTAGTGTGCCTGGAAAGGTAAGGTACTAATATTGCTTGACCAAGAATGAAAATCACTTTTAACCCTCTCATGCAATACTTTAAGAATGTAAACAATGTATATCCAAAGATGCAAAACACATGTATCCAATGTATGAAAAACTTTAAGAATGAAAACAATGTATATCCAAAAATGAAAATCACTTTTATCAAACTTATGCAAAGTTTTATGAATGTAAACATTGTGCATACAAAAGTGAAAAATACTTTTATGCATATTATGCAAAATTTCAGAAATGTAAACATTTTCAGATTTTCTGACCTAAAACAAGGTAATTTGTTGCCTATGTATACACCTAAAATTGTTCTGGAGCATCCGATTAATTAAATACACATTATTTGATTAATTATTCTATTTCCTCTACTGTTTAAGTAAATAGAAATATTTATGTAATATAGTTCACATTTAAATTCATCTTAATTAAATAAACAAAATTAAATACTTTGTTCGATTTAATTATCAAATCCCTATTTCAATCTATCACGTCATTCTTGAATTAATTAGATAAGGTCAAACACTTTATTGATTAATTACCATATTCCTCTGATTAATTTAATAAACGACTATCCTATAGTTTGTTTTATTAAATTATTTATCTCCCTTTTCTAATTTAAATAAATCAAAATATTTGAATTAGGCATAAAGGAATATTCCAATCTACATTTCCTCAAAAATGAATTAGATTTCCTATGTCTAATCTATGTCTAAATTTGTCACAATTAATGCTTTGAAACTTCACGGGAAGTTTTGGAGACAAATTTGGAATTTGATCTCTCAATCCTCTTCCATCAATCCTTCCTCTTCTCTTGCCTGGTGTTTTCATGGGTATAGACAATCTCCCTCTTTCTCTCAATCTCCTCAATCTCTCACCATTCAATCCTCCAGATTGAATCCAAGCCTCTCAAAGCTTTCCCTGTGCATTTCTACAGCCAAGAAATCTATAAATAAAGCCTCATTGAACCAAGAAAAGGATCCAGATAATCAAGCTTTTACACCCTTACTCTGCAGGAATCCAGGCATCAAGTATCAAGCATTCACACATCAAGCAATTCAACAATCAAGCTTCACATCAATGGCTGCCTCTTGGAGCTACAATTATCTGTTTCACCTCAATATCATGCTAGTTTAATTGATTTATCATTTAGCATTATATTATCATCATCTCGTTCTTCAGATAGTCATTTTAACAGTCTTATATGCTTACACAATCTGAGAGCAATTTAGATTTAATAAATCTTTGGAGATAGAGAGCAATAGGACGCTTTCAATTGATTACTTTGTTCAATTGATTCAATATGTTTAATCTTTGATATAATGTCATATTAAGAAGTGTATTTATGTTATATACCTCATTCCACACTTACAATTTGGTGCCCACCATGGGGCATTAACCCCATTTTATCAAAATTACAATTTTTTTCTGGAAAGTGTTACGCAGGTTTACAGCGTGATTTGTCTTAGCGCTTTCATCAAAAGTTTCGGTGCTTCCGGTCCCTGTTCTAGTGCTTTCAAAGTTTCGGTGCTTTTGGTTACTATTCCAGCGCATCTGGTGTTTTAGCGCTTTTATGACAAACTTCAACGCTTCAGTACACTGTTTTGGCGCTTCGGTGATTTAGCGCTTCTAAGACAAACTTCGGTGCTTCAGTACACTATTTCGACGCTTTCAGGTTTTAGCGCCTCAGGTAACTGTTCTAGCGCTTCGGTTCCATATTCTGGCGCTTTTGTAAAAACAGTCTGGATCCAACGCTTCCACGGCCAGATCTTACTTTTTTTCACAGTTGGGATAAAATTGATCAATCTAGGATAATCACTCCAAAGTTCTTAAAAATTGATCAATCCTAGGATAGTCACTTTCTTGTTTTTATTAAAGAAAATCTATCAATCCTAAGATAGTCATCTCATTTTTACAGTAGAAGTTAAAGAGAACATCATGATTTCAGTGAAGCAACACCTTCACTTAGATTAAGAATCTTTCTTTTTGGGCTTAAAAAGGAACAAATCTATATGTTGTACTTGTAGTGATTAGGCTTATGCTCTCCCCTTAACTGGGTGACCAAAGTGCCAGATTCACTTTTCTTTTATGTCATTTATGCTTTATTAAATCCTTTAGCAGGCCTGCCATAGTGGGAAAAAGTACTCACCCTACAGGAACGACCTAAGTGGGAACAACCAAAGCCAGGTTATCCAACCCACTATAATAAAAATGCAATTTGTTGATGAAAGTCCAAATTGACGGTAGTAAGGAAGATAACCATCCCCAAAATCTTTGTTCTAAAGATTGGGAGGTCTCCTGAGGGAGTTTATCTATTTGCCACACCGAACGGAACCCTATCTACGAACCAGAGTAGTTGCTTGCCGAGTCAGTATCCATACATTGTCATACTCACGGTGCAAGGGGAGGGAAGAATCTGCCCCCAAGACACTCACCATATAATTACCAAGGATTGTTTGCTCAAGGGATTTGGTATCTACGTCCGTCACTTTGAGTATGCACCTGGCAACGACAAAAACACGGGCGCCCTCTAGGGGGTGACACTGCTGTGTGAGTCAACGTAATTGCAAGATGTGTGCTGTGAGTATAATGATGACCTACTTGTCCCTAAGTGTGAGTCTGTTTGATATGTGTACAAATCTTAAAACAACCCATCAAAATCAATAAAGATCATTCATGATTTTTGAACATACACAATCTTTTCAGTTTTAAAATCAAATATTCAAAATTGCTTGGTATGTTTTCACAAATTCATTTAAATTAGATTTAAAGATCATCCTGAAAACATCAAGTCAAAACAAATCAGAAAACCCATGCTATGAAAGTGGAAGTCCACCACGTTTCTCAAGAAGAAAATCAAAGTCACGAAACCCCAAAGACCTCTCGGTTATAGAAACAAATTGAGAAAACAACGTTTTTTATATCAAAATTAGAAAATTCTTTTACAGCATAGAACATTTATTCACCGTTATCACGATTTTGCTAGGGGTCACTCTTTAGACTACACGGTAGAACTGCTCTATTCACGAGCCTTCTTTCAAAGAAGAGCTCTCACACAATTTCACAACCGTAGTCAACGGATTCATCCTTCTTATCTTCCACAATCTCTAATACAATATGCCACAAGACTAGATCAAATTTTGCAGTAGGTCTTAAGAAGGCCTGTTTTTAGCATTCTAAAAAACCTGTTTCAGCGCTTCGGGTCACTGTTCTAGCACTTTTGTGAAATAGTGCTTTCGGGCTCTGTTTTAGTGCTTCCAGTCATTATTTTAGCGCTTCTAGCAAAATAGCACGTCTGTCCATTTTTGTAGCACTTCTGGTTTCTATTTCGGCGCTTCTGGGAAGTAGCGCTTCTGTTATTTTCTCCAGTGCTTTTGGGCACTGTTTCAGCGCTTCGGTTAAAGTAGCGCTTCAGTCACCAGTTTTAGCACTTCTGGATTCTATTCCAGTGCTTCTGGGAAATAGCGCTTCTGGTCTCTATTTTAGCGCTTCTAAAACAGAGAGTTCAAAATTTCAACCAGTCTATCAATCTGTCATTTTATCAACATTTTTCATCAAAATCAAATTTTTTTTTCATCAGAATCACTATCAAAGGACCAAAATCAGAAAGGTTTATTCAAATTTCCAAACTTATCAACTGAAACAAGATCTTGCAAATCACAAGTGTCAAAATCAATTACACAATCAATTACTACACTGAAGTTTCATTATCAGGATAATACATCCTTCATCACGAAACAAAGCATAGTAATTAACTTTTTAAGTATTGTCTCATCAATAAGATCGGTCATCTTATTCAACTTTGTTTAAAAAGGTTCAAATTGACACTATCCCACACATAAGATCAACATTTCAGAAAAAAGGACAAAAATTTTTATGCCAATCTTCACTAGGTCCCACAAACAAAGACACTTAGAAAAAGAGTTTGAATCATCTAAAAATATGGCAGAAGAAAATCCTTGGAACACTTTAAATCACAACGACAAAAATGAAATAACTGAAGAGGAAATCCAAGCGGCTCAACAAGATCCCAAGTTTCACATGTTTATGGAAAAAGTTTTGGAACAAGACATGGAAAAATATCTTTTAATGTTGGCCGAATCAGGGGCGAAACTTCCAAAAGATTTTGATATAAACCATTTGAAAGATGCAATTGAAACAGATGAAACAGAAATACCGCTACCAATGCAAACAGTCAATCCAGTTGTTGCTTTAACTTCACAAATGCAATTATTATAGCAACAGATACACGACTTGACGAAAGGAACAACCAAAAGATATGCGATACAGGATATTTGTCCTTATCCATTTGACGCAACAGTTGGTTTGCGACCTTTTCCAAGACATTGTGAATTCCCAAAGTACGATAAGTACAATGGACGAACAAATCCTATAGATCATATACGAGAATTTAAAACGATGAGTCTTGACTTTGCTCAAGAAGAGACTTATTTGATGAGGTTATTCCCAAGAAGTTTGGGAGGTGCATGTATGGAATGGTTCTCAAAACTACAACCTGGTATGAAAACATTTGAGGAAATTGTTAACAAGTTTATCTCTCAATAGTCATTCAACATCCAAAATGATGTTACTATCAAGGATCTCTACAACTTAAAGCAAAACCAAGGAGAGACATTCTTGTCTTTTCTCCAAAGATGGTGATGATTGTTCGCTAGATATCCTCGATCTATTCCAGAGGAAGAAAAGATGGAATTGTTCATTGAGAACTTGACAAAAGAAATGAGCTATAGGCTAGAATTACAATGTCCACCCACTTTTGAAAAAGTCATGAGTTATCAAACATTACAATGACAAATCAAATAACTACTCCAATCAAAACTCAAGCAATGATAAACCAAAAATTTGGCAAAAGAATCGCAACATAAATGAAACAACATGCGATTCACAAAATGTCAAACCAGTTTTCAACTTGACTGCATCCTCTTCAAACAATCAAAACAGTGACCAAAAAGTCCAGTCAAATACCATGCAGAACAACGAACGCGCAAAAACACTACCATATCAAAAACCATCGAATAGACGAAGGTTCACACCTTTAGGTCAATCAATGGAATCAGCGATGAAGGAACTAGTTACCAGAGGCCTTCTCACTATACGGGAAGCTAGGTTCTAGGATCCAAAAGTCAAACCATCATGGTGGAATGACGCTGATTATTGCAACTATCATAATAACAAGGGTCATAAAACAAATGACTATATGGAATTGAAACATGCAGTACAAGATTTGGTGGACGGCAAGAAAGTGTATGTGGAAGGACCTCAAAATAACAACAATCATTCGGCCCTCAAAGATCCACTGCCAAATTATGACAAAGGTACATCATCATCAAATAGCAAAGGGAATAACGCCATTCATGTCTATAACACAACAATCCTGTGTCTATCTGAAGTCAAATATGATCATACAATTAATGATAACATTGATGAAAATAGAACCAACAACTCACCTCGTTGGATTTACTCCCAAGCGTGCAAAACTCTGATAATCAAATCAATGTTTTAAAAATCAGAGATAATCAAGAACATCAACCAGCAAACGCCATGACTCGGGGACAATCAAAAGTTATGTTAAGGGGAATTGGATCCACACATGCAGTTCCACCTCCATCAAATTATGATATTATCAATCAAATGCAAAACACCCCCCAAGAGAATCAAGAACGTCAACCACCAAACATCATAACTAGGGGGCAAGAAAAAGGTAGTATTAAAAGGAGTAGGATCTCAATGTGTGTTTATGCCTCAATCTCATTATAGTATTGTTGATCAATTACAAAATATCCCCGCCCAAATCTCAATACTGGAACTCCTAAAGTTGTCACCATCACATAAAGAAGTTCTTGAACAAGCGTTAGTGGCCACAACCGTACCAAATAATTTGGATGTTTTTCAATTCCAAGCTATGGTGGGACATCTGACTACCCCACATTGTCTATCATTCTCTCAACAGGATGATGTCTCATTAAACCATCCGCATAACACAGCATTGCATATCGAAGTTTGTATCCATAATCATCCTATTAAGAGAGTTCTAATAGATGGGGTGGCTGGTCTAAACATTTGCACCCTCAAATTAGTCTGTGCACTAGGATATTCCGAAGATGCTATTGATGCTCAACGGAAAATGACCATCAAAGCCTATGATGAGGAGGAAAGATCGTCCAAAGGTTTGATTGTATTACCCATTCAAGTGGGGCCTGTGATGAAGCATATAGCATGTCAAGTATTAGACAGAGAATTGACATACAACATACTCTTAGGACGACCCTGGATTCATGAAATGCAGGCCGTACCTTCCACATACCATCAATGCCTAAAGTTCCCAGTAAACAGACAAGAGGTGACTATAGCTACTAATTATAATCACCCACAACGTTGTGACACATTAAGAATATCTCAAGACACCTTTGTCCGTCACAACAAGGAAGCTTCAAGTTCATCATCATCCAAGAACGAACAAAGTCCAAACATCACTACCAAGTGGGTACAAAAGAAAGGTAAATAAAAAGAAACAAGTCATGATGAAACAAACAAACCGGATACACAAACTTCTCTATCACACAAATTTCAAAAGCAAGTTCAGTTGACAAATAAAGGAATGGGACAGTACTCAATGGAGCAATCGCTTAAATTATCACAGTTAATGCCATCTCCTAGGAAATATGGTCAACCATCACTAATCAAACCTCCAACATCTGTACCTACCATAGTTCTTCACAAAACATTTGTAAAATATGGAACCATAGCAAAAGAAATGGACAACAAAGCAATCCTGGATTGGCTATACAAGGATGAAGAAACATCAACATCAGAGACCGACATCAAAAATGTTAGCATCAACACAGACAAGTAATGAAAAGGAAAGGATATTCTTGAAAAGATGGGTTATGAAGGACAAGGACCATTGGGGTTAAGAAAGGAGGGAATCTCAGAACCTATCACACCTCTCACTCTCCATACAAAAGATAAACCAGGACTAGGATACTCTGAAGAAGAGAAGCAGGAGCTACAAAGGACAGCTATGGAAAATATCCTTCGCTTTAGAGATGGTTCTAAAATAGACTCAAATGAATATTAGTGGGCATTACCTTGTGATCTACTTGATATTGATATTCCAGTCGATGTGATTCAAAAATATGCACCTACACATGAGGAGGGCCAAGGCTTGGGGTCTATACCATTCATCAAGGAATCACTAAATATCGATGACTCTAGTGAGGATGAACGGAATTTGAGTGAACTAGATGATTTCGAAGAGGGTACCATCATGGATCTCGATATCCCAAATGACAATTATGACAATCTTACTATCCTCACCCTTACCTCCATTGACCTAAATCAATCTGATGATACCATGCCATTAATCCATCCGAAACTTATTGATTGGGAACCTGCCGAACCATTGACTGTACCAAAATTTGAAAATGATGATGCTATCGTACATTTCCTTTGTCATACTGAACCTGATAAAAATGCTATCCATAATAATCATAACAATACGACTCGGCAGAAGGGTGTCAAATCTTCCAGTTGCAAAATTAACAACAGGGAAAATAGATCTAATGGTGAAAACCAATCTATGGCAGCATTAGATCTGGAAAAAGTAAAAATAAAGAATGCATCCAACGGTGAAAACCTTTCAGAGGCACTGAAGGATGGAAGATTTGACACTCTCCTAGAACACTATCATGAGTGATCATCAGTTCTGGTTGAACCTACACAAGCGGTGTACATTGGCACAGAAGAGAAGGCGAAAGTACTATATCTAGTAGAATCAATGACAGAACAAGAAAGACCGGCATTCATCCAATTCTTCAAAGCAAGAAGCATCAACTTTGCTTATTCATATTCCGATATGCCAGGTTTAGATCCAAATCTACTTATGCATCATTTGTCTTTGCCAAAAGGAATCAAACTTGTTAAACAAAAATTAAGAAAAATGCACCCCCATATTGCATTAATGGTCAAAACAGAGCTAAAGAAATTATTGGATGATGGGTTCATATGATCTATAGATTATGTTGAATGGATATCAAATCTTGTGCCTATTTCCAAGTTGGACAATAGCATCAGAATCTGCACAGATTTCAAGGACCTCAATAAAGCATGCCCGAAGGATGATTTTCCACATCCAAATATAGACATCATTGTAGACTTGATGGCAGGGCATGCCATGTTATCAATCATGGATGGTTTCTCTGGGTACAATCAAATAAGAATGGCTCCAGAAGATCAAGAATAGATGACTTTTACATATCCATGGGGAACCTTCTGCTGGAACGTCATGCCATTTGGTTTAAAGAATGCAGGAGTGACTTATCAAAGAGGAATGATGACAATATTCCATGATATGATGCACACCTTCATGGAAGACTATGTCGTTGACATCTTAGAAAAATCTACTGCTAGGGAAGAACATCTACATATTCTAGATAAAATCTTCACACGGATGGAGAAATTTAATATCAGGTTAAACCCTAAGAAGTGTGTCTTCGGGGTTACATCAGCAAAACTACTAGGATACATTGTTTCAGCAAAGGGCATTGAAGTGGATCCGAAAAAATTCAAAGCTATAATGGAGATGCCACCTTCTAGGAACATCAGCCAACTACGATCACTACAAGGACGGCTTCAATCAATCCGGAGATTCATCTCCCCGTTGGAAGATAGAAGTCATCCTTTTAATCATCTATTGCATAAACACATAGTTTTCATGTGGGATGAGAAGTGTGAAGCGACATTCAATCAGATCAAACAATATCTAATGTCACCACCTGTTCTCATACCACCAACATAGGGAAGGCCTCTCATTTTGTACATTGCCATGACAGATATATCTTTGAGGGCACTCTTAGCACCGGAGGATCATGAAGGAAAAGAGCACGCCATCTACTACATCAGTAGAACTTTAAATGGCTATGAAATAAACTATACATTCATAGAAAAGTCTTGCTTAGTAGTGGTGTTTGCTACTCAAAAGTTAAGACATTACATGATGGCTCATACAATCAGGTTAACTGCAAAGATTGATCCTTTGAAGTATCTATTAAGTAAAGCTGCCTTAACAGGTAGATTGGAAAAATGGGTTATGCTCTTAAGTGAATTTGACATTCAATATGTCGAGAGAAAGGCAATTAAGGGACAAGAAATTGCTAAACAGCTAGCTGAAGCTCCTCTATCAGATGATCACCCAATGACAATGGAATTCCCAGATGTGGACATCATGACAACAATGCCCCAACAATGGATACTATACTTTGATGGATCGTATACACAACGAGGATCAGGAGTAGGAATCTTGTTCATATCTCCCCAAGGACACACAATTCTGAAGTCATATAGACTCATGTTTCAATGTACAAGCAATGTAGCGGAATATGAAGCATTGATTATTGGGGTCAAGATTGCAATTCAATGGAAAATCACAGATTTACAGGTCTATGGGGACTCTCAACTGGTTATTTATCAATTCAATGATGAATATCAAACCAAAGATGACAAATTGATGCCTTACAAGCAACAAATAGATAATTTGAAACAATCCTTTACTAATATCAAGTTTGATCAGATTCCAAGGGTGGAGAACAAAGCTGCTGATGCTATGCCTATGATCGCTTCATTACTACAATTGCCTGAGAAACGTATTTGTTATGAGTTTATGGTAGAAAAAGTATCATGTCCTTCCCATTATCAATCAGAATCCGATATCATATGTCATCTAGAAACCACTGAACCCTCCATATACGAAACAACCTATGCTTATCTGAAAGATGATAAACTACCTCCTGACCTTTCCAGGAATCAAAAATGCAACTTTATCCATCAATCCGCCCGACACACTTTAATCATAGATGTCCTTTATCGTCAAGGTCTTGATGGTACATTACTCCGATGTCTAGAACACCATGAATCTGAAACGGCCTTACGAGAAGTTCACGAGGGTATTTGTGGTACTCACTCGAGTGGAATAACCCTAGCCAAGAAACTCCTCCATTTGGTTTATTATTGGCCTTGCATGGAAAAAGAATCATATCAATTTGTCAAGAAATGCCAAAAATGTCAGGTTCACAACAATTTGATTCACGCACCGGCACAAGAACTACACCCTTTTACATCAACATGCCATTTCTGTCAATGGGGCTTAGATCTGGTAGGCAAAATACATCCATCTTCATCTAATGGACACAAGTTCATTATCATTGCTACAGAATACTTCACGAAGTGGATAGAGGCAGTACCTCTTACTACCATCACTGGGAAATAGATCTCCTCATTTATTTTGAACTACATCATCTGTCGATATGGAATCCCTCAATCTATAATCATAGATAATGGATGACCATTCAAGAATCAATATGTCCAGGAGTTATGTGAAAATTTCCACATCCAACATCGATTTTCAACACCGTACTATCCTCAAAGGAATAGCCAAGCAGAGGCCTCAAACAAAACAATACTCAAAATTCTCAAAAAGACGGTTAATGATGTTGGACGTGATTGGCATGTTCAACTCAATCCTGCACTATGGGCCTACAGAACAAGCATCAAAACACCTACGGGAGCTACACCATTTGCTTTGGTATATGGATCAGAAGCCATATTACCCATTGAAGTTGAAATTCCATCCCTTCGGGTATCACTCAAAGGTATCATTTCAGATGAAGATTATAGGGTATCTAGATTGCAGGAACTGGAATTGCTAGATGAGCGTTGTCAACAAGCTGTAAATCATCTAACAGCTTATCAACAAAGGATGTCAAGGAGTTACAATCACAGGGTAAAACCAAGGGTCTTTCAGGTAGGTGACTTGGTACTCAAGGAAAACCCTAGAAATCAGTAGGACAGGGAGAAGAAAGGAAAATTTGAGCCTAACTGGCTTGGTCCTTTTGTCGTCACATCAGTGTATGGATCAGGAGCATATCAGCTATCAACATCAGAAGGGGATCTGTTTGATAAACCTATCAACAGTATTCATCTCAGAAAATTCTATGCTTAATACTCCTAGTGCATGGGGCATAAAAAATCTGAAAAATTGTTTCCTTGGTGAGAACCTGGCAAACAAGCATCTTGGCAAATGCAAAAATACAAAAAAAAAAAAATACAAAATACAAAAAGAAAGAAAAAGAGAAAAATGAGAAAAATACAAAAAAACCAAAAAAACACAAAGGGTGTAATCAAAGCGTGTGGTGAAAACCTAGAAACAAGTGCCATAAGTGATTCTAAGATCAGTTTTCCCATCTATTTGGATATATGTCAAGATCATTCATCTGAAGGTCGGTATAAGTTCATATCATATCATTCGTCTAGCCATCATTACATCCACTATCAAGTCATGTCACATGGTCAACATATAACTCCATAGCTTGGGGGCAACATCTGGATATCTAGGGGCAATCCAAACGTATCAATTGCATCCGGTGATAGAAAATCAAAAACAAAGATCAAAACACAATTTCAATCATTGTCAGAAGAATCAACCATCCTTATCAAAAAATCCAAAAAACATGTCAAATAGGAAACTCTGAAAAGGAAAAATCCAAAAAAACATAGGTCTGTGTCAGTCGAACTACGTGGTCTCTGCGTGTGTAACGTAGGCAAGGCTAATCTTAAATCACCCCCCGAGACCCCTAAGATAGGTTGGTAGGTTAGGTCTTTGGTCAAAAATCTCGAAAATCGAAAAAACATGTCAAAATCAGGATGGATGATCTCAAATCTAATAAATGAATGAAACACTCTAAGTGAACAATGGATAAATTATACTTTTTGATTATCATTTCTTTAGAGTGACTCAATGATGTATTGAACTAGAGGAACAAGAAAAAAGAATGATATTTTTATTGTCTGTTGTATGTGCGATAATCATATAAATGTGTCAATTTTCGGGGGATGTGCTATGCAAATGTATCACCGATGACATTCAGAATTCACACACTCAAATGATAATCTTTGCCTATTTATGCAATGAATGCTCAGGTCATCTTGGTTCAATTATACCTCGATGCTTGTGTTCGATTGCAATATCAAAAATCATGAAAGTAATACTCAGGTCGTCATTGGATTAACACAACCATTGACGCTTGTATTCACTTTCAACATCAAATAAAGCTCTATGATGATACCAAGCACAAAAAAATGGTAAAATGACATCTATTTTGCATATCATTGCATGATTAAATTAGATTGCATTCATCATCATTCATTATCTGCAGATTATTTGTTGCATAAAGGATTCCAATCAATTATTATCTAATCTACAAAACAGATTGAGTATACTTGACATAAAATCATCAAAAACATATAAACATCATCAATTCATCATTCAAATATTTCATCATGCATCATAAATTCTACCATCAGTGCATCAGGTTCATTCTTATCATAACACATTCATTTAAAATTATTTAGAATCCATACATCACATCATATATCCACAAATCATTTAGAATCCATACATCACATCATCATTATTATATCATGTATCCATACATTTAAAAATATCAAAATCACACATTACATCCATCCACGATCATTTATCATAAAATCATCCCATAATTAAAAAGCATTTATTCAACTATCCATTTATGTTATCAAAATCAAATCATTTATCCACATATCATATTCCATCCATACATACATCATTACATCATTACATTAACATAAATCATCATTTATTATCATCACATTTAGAATATACTCATCACATAAAGCATATAGACAACATCCATCATATAGAAATCCTGACACCATCATCATAATCATATCAAATGCATCTCATATATATATCATCAAGAGTCAAGTATACAATGAAGTCATAAAAATACATCATCATACAAGAAAGTACATCATAAAATACATCAATAAGGATAACATGGCCTCTATGACCTGCTACTGCTAGAATGCGCAGGCCCAACAAGACCTGTACCGCCATCACCCCTAGACGGACCCGGGTCTCTAGGATCTCTGCGTGGAGGCTGTGTCACCCCCTCACTGACTGTCCATGTGTGAGTCCGCCTAGATATCGATGGGGCATAACTGACTCGGTGCTCAGCAGGCACTGCATCATGATACAGACCTCTGTAAAACTCGGCCTCTCGGGCAGCCCGCAAAACCTCTCTCATGTAATCACCTATAGAGGTGCCATCAGCCACTCTCTATAGGGTCTCGGCTCTCTCCTCTGCCCTCTTGGCAATCTGTTGTGCACTGTCTCTCTCAGTTGTCAGTGTATCAACCTGCGTCTGCGTAGCAGCTAACTGCCCCTGTACCTGTGCCAAGGCTTGTGCATGAGCCTATTCCTATGCCTGCATTTGTGTCTGAGTTTGCACAACCATGCCCCGAGCCTGTACCAACTACCCCTGCAGTGTCTGGACTTGTGCCTGCAAAGTTTGGACCTGTGCCTGAAGCCCAGCCATCTGTCTCTGCTACCCAACTATTAGCACTGTCACTGCCTGCCTCTTACGAGGCCTACTAGACGAAGGTGCACTGTGAATATCTAGACCTGGCCCTCTGTATCCTCCACTCCCACCATCACTATCCCCATTGTTGTTGCTATCCTCACTATCTGAGCTACTGCTCTCTGAGCTCTCATCTGCTGGGATATCACCCTCACCCCCGGTGACATCCTCTACCACATCCTCCTCTACTGGTAAAGGTGCTGACTCATCGAGGATAGTAATACGAGGATGAGGGACCAAGGCCAAGATTGCTGCGTAATCCTCTGTCACGGGTGCAACTGCAATATCCCTCCTCATGTCCCAAGCGAATGGTTGTAGTGCTCTGTAACCCTCTACTACAACATCATAAGATAATGTGGGGCCCCAATCTGGAATATTCATCTGTCGTCATGCATAGTGGGCTACCCCCTGTGGAATGCACTGAACAATGCCATACTGTCTGTAAACTCGACGTAGCAAAAATATCTCAATCACAAACGAAGTTCGGCCAATAAGGTACATGGAGTCACAAAGAAACCCCAACACTACACCATCCTCCTCCCACTCCTCATAGTCAAGGTAGGGGTGCCATATCACTATCTCCGTATCATCAAAAACCCGCCTCTAGTGCTCTAACTTGCCCATCCGGGCCTGCGTGAATCGACCACTGTATCTAAAAACATATGGCCTGCCAGCTGGTCTGTCTGCAAGGGGAAAGGGCCAACAAATAGTGAAGTGCTCCCACACCCAAATCTATAGTAATGTCGCCCTGCAGATATATTGCGTGCACCTAGGTACACAATGGAATGAAGATCATGATAGAGATGTGCTAACATGCACATCCCCCACGCATATCTGGTACCATGTACCAACATGCTCTCTAGTGTCCTCCCCCAGCCAACGAGGAATCCCTTTGACCTGCGATTAGGGCAAAGGAATCCTCCAATAAACCCAGCTAGCACTACTGGTAGTGTCGCATAGGAGTCTGCAATCCTCCGCCATCAAACGCTCGGACCCTCTATATTCTGATTCTGAAATACTCAACAGAGAGCATCTCTGCTGCTGGTCCCATGAGAGTCATATGTCATGATCTCCCCCATGAATGGAATGCGCAATATACGCCACACATCCTCTAGTGTGACTATCATCTCACCGGTAGGTAAATGGAAGGTGTTGTAGTCACTATGCCACCTCTCAGCTAGTGCGGTCAACAAACCCCGATTAATCCTAATCTGGGGCATGTCAAGTAAAATCGTCAGGCCACACTGGCCTATCACCTAGAGCTCGTCAGGTGTCAAATGTGGCATCAAATCGGTCGTCTACAGAAACCTCTCTCACTTCTGGAGAGTCCCCAGATCCTCCTATCATTACGAAAAATCCACAATCAATGAACTATGTCAAGAATTAAACGTCATTCTACTATCAAGTCTATTTCAAAAACTTTGGTATAAATTTTCAATCAAAATTCATAGGCAAACATCCAACCTCACCTATCATGAGGGTCATCAAAACATTATCTAGATCTCGCCTATCATGAGATTTATCAGATATTGGCTCAAACCTCGCCTATCATGAGGTCCATCAAATCATTATCTAGATCTCGCCTATCATGAGATTTATCAGGTATTGAATCATTTCCTCGCCTATCATGAGGATCATCAAGAAATATGATTTCTTCTCGCCTATCATGAGAGTTAATCTTATTTACTTTAATCACAATCCAACATCCAGAATGTGGATTGTCAATCATACCAATTAGAAGAATGGACATGATCAGAATTGACAAAATCAAATTTCAGTAAGTCAAAATCTTCAATTCTGACATGGAAGCGCTAAAACAGGCTTCCAAAGCGCTAAATCCTAAAAGCGCTATTTTATCATCCAAAAGCGCTAAATCAGGGACCCAAAGCGCTAAATCCCAAAAGCGCTATTGTATCATCCAAAAGTGCTAAATAAGGGACCCAAAGCTCTAAAACCATGAAAGTGCTATTTCAGCACTCCAAAGTGCTAAAACAGGCTTCCGAAGCGCTAAATAACTCAACGCGCTACTTTTCCGCATCAAAGTGCTAAACCAGGCCATCAAAGCGCCACTCTACCAGAAGCGCTAGAACATACCTTCAAAGCGCTAAACCGTCGACTCAAAGCACTGAAAATCTCAAAGCGCTAGAATCTGACTTCAAAGTGCTACGTCTTGACTCCTAAGCGCTAATTCGCTAAAAGCGCTACTTTACCGACTGGAAGTGCTAGAGTTTTAAACGCAAGCACTAAAACTCAAAGCGCTAGACAATTTACGAGAAGCGCTACATCGGGATGTAAGCGCTACAGTGTGGCTTCAAAGCGCTGAAACTATCCTAGACACGCCTAAGACCTAAAAAGCATAAAAAAACAAAAATGCACGAATCACGAGGAGGTCAAGGGGTACATACCGAAGGTCCATATGCAAGCGGCCATCTGTGGCGTCGAACGCGCTCAAATCGATGAGTGTGGTAAGGAATAGGCATCTCAATCCAGCTAGCAGAAATGTCTCTATCACTAAGAAATTTGAACTCAAAAATCAAATAATGAATTGAAAATGACCTTTTAGCACTATTTATAATTTTTGACAGGTATTTTTGGGGGATTTTTATAACATTTTGATTAATTTTATCCATGAAATTAATTAAAACTCATCCGATGGCTCTATTTCTTCATCATTTTGTCGGGAGATAAATTATTTTATCATCGAAACATCATAAAATCATTAGAAAATCTTAAATTTTTGAAAAATTCTAAAAATCATCAAATTATTAATTTATCTCCCAAGGGGGCATATCATTATATTATCATCTGAAAATCATGTATGGGGCACACGAAATTATTATCATCTGAAAATCATGTCTAGGGCACACGAAATTATTATCATCTGAAAATCATCGATCGTGGCAGTAGTAGCAAAAATATTCTTCGAAGCAACGCGTAAACACATCACTTCGTAGAGGGGCAAAATGTATACACCTAAAATTGGTCTAGAGCATCTGATTAATTAAATACACATTATTTGATTAATTATTCTATTTCCTCTACTATTTAAATAAATAGAAATATTTATTTAATATAGTTCACATTTAAATTCATCTTAATTAAATAAACAAAATTAAATACTTTGTTCGATTTAATTATCAAATCCCTATTTCAATCTATCACCTCATTCTCAAATTAGTTAAATAAGGTCAAACACTTTATTGATTAATTACCATATTCCTCTGATTAATTTAATAAACGACTATCCTATAGTTTGTTTTATTAAATTATTTATCTCCCTTTTCTAATTTAAATAAATCAAAATATTTGAATTAGGCATAAAGGAATATTCCAATCTACATTTCCTCAAAAATGAATTAGATTTCCTATGTCTAATCTATGTCTAAATTTATCACAATTAATGCTTTGAAACTTCACGGGAAGTTTTGGAGACAAATTGGAGACAAATTTGGAATTTGATCTCTCAATCCTCTTCCATCAATCCTTCCTCTTCTCTTGCCTGGTGTTTTCATGGGTAGAGACAATCTCCCTCTTTCTCTCAATCTCCTCAATCTCTCACCATTCAATCCTCCAAATTGAATCCAAGCCTCTCAAAGCTTTCCCTGTGCATTTCTACAGCCAAGAAATCTATAAGTAAAGCCTCATTGAACCAAGAAAAGGATCCAGATAATCAAGCTTTTACACCCTTACTCTGCAGGAATCCAAGCATCAAGTATCAAGCATTCACACATCAAGCAATTCAACAATCAAGCTTCACATCAATGGCTGCCTCTTGGAGCTGCAATTATCTATTTCACCTCAATATCATGCTAGTTTAATTGATTTATCATTTAGCATTATATTATCATCATCTCGTTCTTCAGATAGTCATTTTAACAGTCTTATATGCTTACACAATCTGAGAGAAATTTAGATTTAATAAATCTTTAGAGATAAAGAGCAATAGGACGCTTTCAATTGATTACTTTGTTCAATTGATTCAATATGTTTAATCTTTGATATAATGTCGTACTAAGAAGTGTATTTATGTTATTTACCTCATTCCACACCTACATCCTAAACTATGAAATAGATGAAAAATGAATTGTTATAAATGTCATTTTGAATGTTGACAATGCAGTGAATGAAGACTAATTAAGCTAGACTCACTAAATCTGATGAAACAACAAATCAAAAAACTGAAACAAAAAAGAAACTACAACAAACAGAAACACATAAAAGCAATTTCAAACCCTGAAAACTACAAATTCAAAGTCAACATGGACTAATACACCAGTAAGGGCGTCTTAGTCCTCCTGGTGAAATTCTGAGTTTTCAAAAGATGAAAGAGATAACAAATGGTTCAAACATAAATTTGAGACAAGAATCCAGAGAGGGACTAAGATGCCACCAAGGGCTTTTTTATCACAATTAGGGTTTTTTTTTTAAATTAGACAATTCTGGGTTGATGATAGTGTTCTCAGATTGCCTATCTAGGGACTCAAGGTTTGGAAACAAAAAATCGTGCAAATGAATGCAAGGAAAAGTAACTAGTGACAAGAAATTATATGTAAAAGTGAATGCAACTTTTTTTTTCAATTTTGAATGCAATAAAAATGTTCCTAAATGCAATTAAGAGGATGAACAATGCACTTTTTAGTTTTCCAATGAGATACGATGATGCAAGAAAGAAAAAATGCAACCTATATGCACTTGCACTAATGCAAATATGAGAAAACCTAGATGCAATTTCACTAAGGATAAGAAACCCTGGGTGAAATTTCACTAATGCAAAATGCAATGCAAGAATGAATGCAACCTAGATCTAGGAATTTAAAGGACTCCAAATCAGAAAAATAAAAATGCTCAAAGAAGTCTGGTTCACCAAAATGAACAATAGGAAAATGGGTGCTTCATAACCTCGTTCATAGAACACCACTTTTATCCTATTATCATTCAATTATGTCCTAAGAACCCTAATAGGATTGACTATCAACCTCTCAAGGTGAGCCAATTCACAATTAGGAGGACTTAGGAGGAGTTCTTTTATCCATATTATGAAAATTTTCAAAAATGTGAGCATTTTCATATTTTCAAACCTAAAACAAGGTAATTTATTGACTACACTATGCAATAGACTGAAAATGAAATGTTGTAAATTTGAATGTTGACAATGTAGTGAATGAAGACTAATTAAGCTAGATTCACTAAATCTGATGAAACAACAAATCAAAAAACTGAAACAGGAAAGTAAATGCAGCAAACAAAAGCACATAAAAGCAATTTCAAACCTTGAAAACTGTAAATTAAAAGTCAATGGGGACTAAGACACCATGGGGGGCATCTTAGTCCTCATAGTGAAATTTTGAGTTTTCAAAAGCTGAAACAAATAGTAAATGGTTCAAACAGGGATCTGAGACAAGAATCTAGAGAGAGACAAAGACGCAACCAAGGGTGTTTTGTCCTAGTTAGGCTTTTTTTCTTCAGAAAATTAGACAATTTTGGGTTGATTGTAGTGTTCCCAGATTGCCTACCTAGGGACCTGATGTTTGGAAACAAAAAATTATACAAATGAATGCAAGAAAAAGAGACTATGGACAAGCAATTAGATGTGAAATTGAATGCAATTTTTTTCAATTTTGAATGAAATAATAATGTTCCTAAATGCAATTAAGATGATTGGCAATGCAATTTTTCAAATTGTCAATGAGATGATTTAATGCAAGAAAGAAAAAATCCAATCTATATGCACTTTCACTAATGCAAGTATGAGAAACCCTAGATGCAATTTCACTAATATAAGATGCAATGCAAGAATGAATGCAACCTAGATCTATGATGATAATGGACTCCAAACTAGAAAGTGAATACTCAACAAGGTTGGGTTCACCAAAATGATTAGAAGAAAAATAGGATGCTCTAGGGTTAGGACCTAGGACATCACATATCTTCCATTAATCATTCAAGGATGCCCTAGAGATCTTCACCCCAAGAGTGGAATAGAGGAAATATATCTAATAGGGGTTTGTCCTAAGGTATGAATCAATGACGGGTTAACCACCAAGAAAAATCTTGGAAAAATACAATTGAACATTCAACCCACAAAATCAAGTAATGCAAGTCAAATAAGGAGATCAAATGACAAAATTCTGCAATAGAAAGTTAGAGGGTATGTGTACCTAGGAAGTCTAGAGATGTTGTGAAGATTCTAGAAATGCAAAGAAGCTACCAAAAATTTCTATCGAGGATGAAGACACCCTAGGTGGCGTATTAGTCATGCTATTGTTTTTCAAGGCAAATGTAGAATCTTCGGATGTCGGAACCAGATTAGAAAGAATCTCTGATAAACATTCTTGGGAGGACTAAGATTCCCAAGGTGGCGTATCAGTATCATTCTAAAGTTTTGAAAACTCTAAATGTGATCTTGAGCTCCAAGGTTTGCACTTGCTTCCTTTCCGATCTCATGTTCTGAAACTTCCAGATTTGACCTGTAGGTGAGTTTTTGTGAAGATGACAACTTTGTAATGCAAGTTTGCAACTTTTATAACTTTTCACTCCAAATGATCTTCAAGAATTCAACCTAAACCTGCAATCACAAATATGCAAGATGGGAAAAACTTGTTATTTTTTAGTGAATGGGAGTTTGCCTTGGTCAAACCCCTTGTTGGCAATTAAACCTTCAAATGAAATAGAATAATGAAGGGAAATGATGAATGAACAACATGCAATGTTACAACTCACCAAACCCTTGTAAATTTTGCAAACTTGTGTGAAATGGCTACAATGGATGTGGTTCTTGACTCTTGCTTGAATGATGTTGTTCTTGATTGAAACACTTGCTTGAATCAAAAACCCTACATCACAAATCTTAGCACAACAACACACATGATGCAAGAATCTCTTTAATATGATGCTTGAATCTTGATGGTGGATCCAAATACTTGATGAATTGCTCTTGATCTCATAAACCTGCCTTAGGAATGAATACTCAAGTTGCTAGGATGATCTCATGAATTCTTAGGATGAAAATGAGTGAAAGAACCTTGTGTTTATACATATCTATGCTTAATATCCCAAAATTGCATGACACCAAGCCGAAATATAAATTCATTAATTAAAGGAGGCTAAATTACGCCAAGAATTTGAAATTAAAGGTCGCATCTTTGTCCCAATTCATGAAACTTGGGGCACATACACTAAAAAGGAGCCTAATTAGGATGCCTCAAAATCTGGGTTCTAAGGCCTTTGGGGGACAAATACGTCCTAGGTGGTGTTTTAGTCTCGAGCCAAAAATTAGAGACACGTAGATGAGATCATTAGATCATCATTTATGCATTGGAGAATGTTGGGATTAGCCAAAAAAAGATGTAATTCATAGGGCTTTTGGACGCAAAATAGGACCAATTAAGCCATAAAGAAGGATAAATAAAGCAAGGTGGGTCCAAAAAATTGTGAAAATGAAAGGGTATGCATTTTCTTACACTAAAATATAATAAAACTTGCAACATGTGTTTCATACTTTGTAATATCTCAGATCTATCCTACATAGCCATGGATTCTACTTTACACCAAATCTACTGTAAAGAGCGAACATCTTTAATTCATATAATCTTATAATTCCTTTAATAAGTTCATTGTCATTTCAAATAATATCGTAACTCTATTCATTAAACTTTATTTAATTCAAAAGATCCAAAATATCGACTTAAAGTCTACAAAATTGATTCATAATTCATCCAATTACATTCATAAACACGTGTCATCTTTCACGATATTTATAATTCAAAAACATTGTAAAAGAAAATTTACATTACACGGCTTAGGCATTCTGTCCCCTTAAGTTCGACAATAATCATACAATAATGAAATATAATAGATATAAGAAGAAATCTTCATTTGATCTTCAATCCAATAGACAATCTTTAACCATGAAGATGAGAACAAGGTTCGAGCACTTTTTCCGCCCAACCTCGAAGCTTACGCTTTCCCAAAATTCTTTAGTCAATCAAAGAATACCTGATCCTGCACGAATCGCTTAGCAAAAAGAAGTCAACAAGCAGGATGGAATCTGGTGCGTGCCTAGTATAACTAGTAAAACCACAAGCATTTTCATTTTTCTAATTCATTTTAGAAACAAACAAGTTCGATACTAGGATATGGTAGAGAGTAAATTCATTCCATCTATTTCAATGGTTCTTAAGTTACTTGGCCAAGCAAAATGTCATGCATGACAAATAATAGTAGTTTTGGAAAAGCAAAACTACACTCTCTAGAAACCCATATTTGGCACCCGTCCCGGAAGGTAACTTTCCAAACACATGTCATGCGCATTCAATTATCAAGCATGCATGGTTCCATTCAAAATAAAAAATAATCTTTCTCAGACACATGAAATGCACTTTCATTTTTAAGCAAACATGGTTTTTAATACAATAATTTCACAGTTTTAAAATCTTAGATAACATTATGTTCAAATTTAAAATAAAATAAAGAAGGTGTTTCTCAAGTATGTATCTAAGTACATATAAAACTAGAATAAATGAGCACACATTGTTTTGGTTCATTTACTCATAATATTCATCTACACTTCGAAATAATTATTTTCTAATTCGTTGCATTTCAAAGTAAGTATATTTTTAACTTTACCATCTTCCTTTTCTATTTTTCATATTTCCTTTTAAATAGTATCTTTTCAAAAACACAATACCTCATATTTACTTCTGTTTTGCAGCAATTTAGTATCGTTTCTCGAGAATTATCAAAATCCACTCTTTATTCTTTTCAAACATATTTAAATATACAAAGTATTTAATCTTATAATTCTGGAAAACATTCTACAATCTTGTTCTATGATAATTTAATAACTTCATGTTCTTTTCCTTCAATTTCTAATTTTCTGTCTGTACAATTTATCGAATATAGTTTTCTTTTCGGAGTTTTTTGAATGTAAAACATGTTGTTTTATGTGAAAATCTTCACTATATTTATTGGAATAATCTTTAAACATCCAATTTTCTGTGCAAATCTTTAAACATGCTAAAACATAATTCTTTAAATAAGAAATCTAATGTCTCTTATTGTTTTCGGTTCAATTTGGTTCTATAATTTTATGTTCAATTTTGTTCTTTTTCTACATGAAAATACAATCTGGTGTTTAATCTTTTCTTCTAAATTTGACAAAATAGTGATTTATTTTATGTTCAAATTATAATACAAGAATAAAAGAGAAATAATTAAACCGAGATGTGAATTGAATGTAATTTGGTGGATATTATTTTCATTGAATCTACCTGGAATTCCTGTAGCTGTGTGATTCCTGACTCTGGTTTGTGGGTGTTTCCTTTGTCAATTTTCCCTCCTGTTCTTTTGTTCTCTTCTTTTTATGTCTGTGTTTGTGCATGTATCTCAGGAAACAACCTTCTCTTTTCTGTTCTTACCTCTGTCTGGGTCTCTCCTCCCTTGTTTCCCACTCACCTCACACATCTCTTCTCCTTACTTCCCTTTCAGCCTGTGTGCATTCACTTGAGAGAAGATTTTTGTTCTTTTTGTTTTACTCTCCCTCCTTCTCTGGCCACACACCTTCCCTCTCACTCTTCTTGCCTGTGGTGGAGAGAGAGATCTTTGTTCTACAGTTTCCTCTTTCTCCTTCCTGCACCCTGTTCTCTCCTCCTATCTCCTTCCTGCTGACTACTCTCCCTCTCTCTTCTGCTGTTTTGGGTGAGATGGAGGGCAAAATTTTGTTCTATATTAAATTCCCCTTATTCTCCTTGCTAGCCGCGTGTCCCTCTCTCTCCCTTGCGCATGAGGTGAAGAAGAATATAATCTCAATCAAAAACTCTTTCTCTGTTTTGTCTTTCCTTAGTTGGCTACGTCTCGTCTCCTTGCTGCCACACACTTTCTTTGTTTTGTCTTTCCCTAGTTGGCTGCGTCCCTTCCCCTTGTTGCCATGCCTTGGGAGATAAGATTTAAGGAAGGTAAGTAGCCTTCAATAAAAAAACAAGACTGGTCTTCTCCCTGGCCATGAATGAGGAATAAGGAAAAATGAATTCTCCTCAAACAATCAAAAACTCTCTCCTCTTTTCAAAACGGATTTTTACTCCTCTGTTTCATTCCAATTTCTTCTCCCTCTTCTCATGCAAAATTGTGAAGTTGATAATAAATTTCGATCCACAATTTATGCCCAAATTCCAACAGAGATGGTCAAACTCCAAGTTCTTTTATTTAATTGCATGCAAAATTGATTGCAAGATATTTTGCTTTCAAATTGATAACTGTTGCTTTGTTTTTTTTATTTCAATTCCATTTTGAACGTATTTATGTTTTCTAATTTGTTTTCCAATAACTTATTTTTTATATTTATCTATTTTCCATTCAAATAACCACATTTAATATATATTCTTATTTTTAAAAAATATATATATTTCTTCTTTCATTTATAAAATGCGAAAACAACAAATAAATCAATAACATAATTTTTCACATTTATACATAAATAAACCACTTTATTACAACAATAACATTATTTACTCAATTTTTGAAACTCATCATAAATAATAAATCTATCCATTCCAAAAAGCAAACTTATTTATTTTCACATAAATTTGAACATTCAGACAAACTTGTTAAAAATCTCCAAACAAGAATCATCACGAAAACAAATTATAACAACTAAGTGGTGTGTGAGATTCCATCATCCTCATAAATGTCTAATGGCTAAAATGACTCCCGAACAATGTTCTCACCTTCATTCACGTTCACCTGTTCCTCCGTTCATTTGCACTCAATTTTACATCAGCAATGACAATCCTCAAGTTTCATAATAATGAATTCAAAATCATTTCATTTGCATTTAGATTTCAATTTCAATTTCAATCTCAATTTCAATTTCATTCTCATTTTCAATTCCAATTTCAATCTTAATAATCATCTATCATAAACATGTAAATCTCATTATTTATATTTGTAATTTAAATAATTGATAAAATCAATACGTGACATCTACTCAAAGAAGAGTTATAACAAAAACTTTGGGGGACAAAGCCATCCTAGGTGGCATTTTAGTCCCAACCCAAAAATCAGAGACACACAGATGAGATCATTAGATCATCATTTATGCATTGGAGAATGTTGGGATTAGCTAGAAAAAGATGTAATTCATAGGGCTTGTGGATGCAAAATAGGACCAATTAAGCCATAAAGAAAGATAAATAAAGCAAGGTGGGTCCAAACAAGTGTGAAAATGCAAGGGTATGTATTTTCTTACACTACAGTTTAATAAAACCTGCAACATGTGTTTCATACATTGTAATATCTCATATCTATCCTTCATAGCCATGGATTCAACTTTACACCAAATCTACTCAAACAAGAGTTATAACATCACACCTCCCATCAACCATGAAAGCTCTAATACCACTTGTTAGAAAACAATGCATCAATATCCACATTCTTTAATCCATTTCTTACATAACCCCATGAAAGAAAAGCATACATACAAGTACAACTATAATGCATAGATCAAAAGAGATAAGTCACAAGATAACACAAGACATACCCTAGGAAAACCCTTCAAAAAGGAAAAACCTAGCCTCCAAAAGCATCCATACTCCATCTATTATTTAGAAAATAAACAATACATACACTTACATGAGTTTCCATGAATACTTTTGAAGCATCAAGCCTCTCCAATGCATCCACCATGTGTCCAAACATGAATCCACACAACCCATGCCATGCTTCACATATGCACTCCTTAGAAAGACTCAATAATAACAACCCACTCACCTAACCAACCTTAACTACTAAACATGTGTTTTCTTTTATAGACTTAAACTCAGATAAATGCAACCAAGTGGTAATATAAAACTATGTACCACAAAACCATTTGAATACAAAACCACTGACCCCTCATTTAATATTAGGTACTAAGTTTTCACTTTATTAAATATTTCACTAATATTAAATTATTATCTTATGTCTCTCACACATTAAATAATAATAACCCAATATTACAATAAAATATAAAGTGGTCCCCAAATAATTATGTAGTGTGATTAACCATACCTCCTAGGTGCAGCACAACTAAATAATTATTTAATTACAACATTATCATATAACATTTTATGCAATAGTGTACAACACCATATCCCAACAAATTTGATGAACATTTTTTATGTTTTTATCAATGTTTGCTAACTTTTTGCTTTATCTTAAGTGTTGCATTTGGATTATGAGTAGAATAAACTAATAATTATGTTAGTTCATTCTTACATGGTCCATTTTTCATGTACACAAATATCATGATACTTATACATATTACAAGATATGCAAGACCTCAAAGAATATACTTTATTTTCATACACTTTCTCTTTGATGTATGATTTTATTGATTTTTTTCAATTTATTGCATTTACACTCCTATTTCTTTTTCATTAAACTTTTAAAATCTTGTTTCCTTTTTTATATATACTTTCAAGAATCGCTAAATTAATTTTAACTTTATGTAAATATCAATATCATTATCTTATTTTGTCTTACCTTATAATATATTAAAAATATTTATTTACATAATTAAATGATAATTTGAAGAATTAAACAATGAATACTTTAAATCATTATAACAATTTTAATAACAAAAGACAAACCATAAAACAATCAACCTTTTTAAACTAAATACTAATTAAGATGCAATGATATCCACTAGCTAGTCAAATCTAAAGCATTTTGTATTGGTAAACCTTTTTAAATATATATCTATTTAAGCTTATTTCAAAATTGTACAGCTTGATTAATGAATAAAGCGTGAAATCTAAAGCATGAATAATGAGTTCCAAGTATTTGCAAAAACAAAAGCAGCCAGACACGGAATTTCACTATCGATAATTACATAGAAATGCAGTCAAAAAGCATTGGGTGGGTAACCAACCATCCCCACCAAACCCAAAAAGACAGCTAATAAAAGCGTGCAAACAAACGGCAGGCTACCATAATTAATTAAACTAAATACAATGGATTATCCACGCTAACATTTTAAATTATGACGCATTTACATTTTCAAGGCCTGTCATTCAACGTTTAAATAAATATTTAAATTCATAAAAGCTTTTATGGATATTTAAAATTTTATTAAAAAATTTGAGAATGTTTTTACATTTAATTATGTAAGATATTTTTTCTCTAAGTATGGAGGAAACAAATTAAAACTCTTATACAATGATATCTACAAATATTTTCAAACTTTTATAAAATTATTTTTTGAGAGCATTGAATTCACATGAAATAAAAGTAATATTAAATTTTATAATAAATAGTAAAAAAATAAAAGTAATATTAAATTTTATAATAAATAGTGAAAAAAAAAAGTAATTTCTTTAGTGTAGTGGTTATGTCTAGAGTAGTTATTTATATATTTTTGTCACTCATAAATTATTAAAAAATTATAATTTATTTTATTGTGAAAAAATAGAATTTAGGGGGAGGATCTAATAGTTGTTCTTATGCTAATAATTGTTGTGATGTTGTATAGCAAGGGGCTTGTGTTTTTTTACTATTCTTGATTACTTGTGAAGTTAAATAGTAGTAATTGTTATTGTTGTATTTAGAAAATGTGCAAGAAATAATAATTTTTACAATTTATATCAAAGAAACATAATTATATGGTGACAGATAAAGTGTATGGCAATGCATGCCTTGGTACATATGTATTAGTATGTACGCACATCAACTATGTTTGTAAACTATCATATAACCTTTTTGAGAGTAGAAATCAAACTCTATATAAAAGCTACTTTCTATTATTGGTTGTGGATGGTAAAGGGCGAAGGTCATATTTGTAACATAAATTTTTAACATACCTTGAACAATTATTTGCTAAAAAAAGTATTTTCATTGTTTGTAATCATGATCTCTCAAGTAAGAAATGGAAAAATGATTCAATTGTAAAGGTATGTGCTAACTATTAACCTCGACCCCTTAACTAAGTAGAAAGCAATAGGTTCTTCATACTTTAAGAAATAATACTTTGTAGCTAGCTAATAAAATTATAATGATGTGATTGTGGGTGAAATTGGGCCTATTTTATCACATCTCCACATTTAGAAAGCCTCATGAATTAAACATCTATTAATAAAAGTGTAATCTTATTAAAGAGGGAGGATAAGATGTTTAAGCATCTTAAAGAGGAAAGGGAAATAGTGGTCCATGTGAGTGATCTTATAAGTTGCAATCTAAGGATTAAAATATCTATCAAAAATGTCATGAAGACATTCTTACAAATTTTAGTGGAATTATTATAAATGTTAGTGTGATTTTCTTTGTTTAGGAATTGAAGGAGACAGTGCAATTGATCTTTGTCCATAAACTTTAATGTTGGAATTAATCCTATGTTTGAGGATTAAATGGTTATGTATTCACTAATGTTTTTGTAACATTGCAAGCCTAGGTAATACTAAAGATATGATAAATGTTGCATGAATGTATATGAAAATATTTTATTAATAAATTTTACATAAGTATATTAAGAAAATGAGGGATTAGTGCCTAACAAATTTAAGGTAACATGTGGGGAATGGTGATTTTTAAACTACACCCAAGCTTCAATCTCACGAGAGGAGCTTCTTATAGCGTGCATACAAACATTTTAAGGTGGGGACTTATTGATGAGCCATATAATTGAATAGTTCTCTATTACAGTTTCATACTTTTATCTTTATTTTCTGCTAAACTTTGAGACATTACCAGACCTTTCATATAACTTTAAGTAGTTTAAAGAATTTGAAATTGAAACATGTGTAGTGTAGAAAATTGTATACCTTAACAATTTCACACTATTTTTTGGCCACCTAAATTATTGAGCTTAATTGAACCCTGAATTTCCTAAAATTATGTATTTCAGAGCCCATTTATGTTGGGAAATTTTTGTCATCTCATAAAGAAACATCCAAGATCAGTAGTGCCTTCAGTGGCTTTTATTTTCTCAGATCACCTCAAAGACACGTACTACTATGCCACAAAGAAAAATAAGACATAGTTCATTTTCCACATTGAACCTTAGAGAAAAGTTCATGCTAATTAAACCAGTTCCAACAACACCATTAACAGATTCAACAAACATAACCAACTACCATGAAAGATGAAACAAACAACATGAACACACAAGATTTATGTGGGGAAAACCCTTTTGGGTAAAAAACCCCACTCCAAAAGCCTAGATCGCCATTGTAGTATTCAACAACAAAAGTAAAATTATAGGCTCTAAGTCTTTACAAGATATTTACATCTTCTTCCATCTAGAGAGAATCCAACAGCATAACCCTGATCTATTTCCCTCTATACCCTCATTGCAGAATGTTCAACATTTTATAGCATTCATTCTCAACCAACAAGAAATAGTTTAGTTAAACTTCCAACGAGAAACTATAACAAACCATCTAATTGTCTACTATATCAAACCATTGAAGAGACTTCATTCACACTCCCTTAGAAATCACCAAGTCACTTTGATGTCTGTAGCACTTGCCAAGTCAACCAGCCAACCAATTATCAATTTCCAGCTCAACATTGATCAAGTCCCACCAAGACACCCACGAGCAAGAATCAATGCATTTCTCTATTAAGGAGACTGTATATCATCTCCCTCTGATATTAGGATGTCTCTTTGATATTCGCTTTACCACTCCAAGAGGTCCCCACATTCATCGGCTTATCGGCCTGTCGAAGGGACTTAACCTAGGGTCCCTTCGATATCATGAAGTCCCTTCAATAGGATTCCTTTATATGCTCCATCGCTAAGTCGATAAAAACTCGAACCTCATAACCTCTTGTCAGAGGTTACAAAGTTATGAAAACCCGTGATTCGCTAACAACAAAGAGAACCTCAAAGCTGCTAAGTCGGGAGATTATGAAACTCTAAAACCCTGTGACTTAAATTAGAAAAACTTGGAACCCAACGACTTAAGTAACAAACCATTTCCTGCCAACAAGATTTCGATCAGACTAGTAACTTTGTCCTAGCGATATTTGACAATGCAGAGGCCCGAACACCAGTACACTTTAGGCACGATTTCTCAACATTCTCCCACTTGCCAAAGAATGCACTGCCTACCAATTAACACATGAATACTTTATATCACCTAGGACACCTACAACAACATCTATAATGTCCACCATCCCAGCCAACAATTCCAACCATCCTCCAAAGAAAAGGAACAATCCATGGCAAAAAATCACCATTCTAATATGAGACACCAGCATCAGAACTAACTGACAGCAAGGGATTCAACACACTGCCACCACTCCACTGTGCTCACAAGCTATACAAAATTAATATCAACTTCAAATCTATAGACTAGAACACAACTGTGAAGCCATCCTCTAGAAAACAAGATAGAACACCAGCTAGAACAATAACCAGAACACTAACTGCTCCCATCCAACTGATCAACCCACACAACTAAAAATAAAACCCACAACAAGTGCTAATCCATCCAATCACATATACCTCCAAGGTATCAACATCAACAAATTCATGCCACTCCATAACCAACCCATCAATAGCAAATACAAGCTCCATGTTCCAACCAGTCGCATAATACAAAACACATCCATGAACTCCCACTGCATGGGTAATGCCAAATCTAAAAGATCAAAGGCATAACGAGTCTACCAATAGTATCATATAGAAGTGTAAACCACATCATGTAGTACCAAGGAATCATCCACAATGATATGCATAATCTGTAAACTGACAACCTGTAAGAACAACTCTCACCACAAGTTTGCATAGCTCTCCCAAGTTCTTTGCACACCCAACAAAGGATAGAGATAAATAACAACCTCATACCAATGCAATGTGAAACCAAACATCTAGGAAGAAAACCAATACCAAAGAGAATAACCACTGCACATCATGTACCTATAGAAAATCCTCCTACATACACCTTTGGATGCCAACCATGTCAAGTATGATCTCCTTCACAACCCCAAAAGAGAACAACATAACAACACCCAATCCTTCAAGATAAAACACAACATATATATATATGTGTGTACTTATATGGATGTAAGCTTCTCCAAGAAGATCAAACTATTCCATTTTACACCTCAAGAAAACAACCTATAAAACCATCTCCTAACAGTTCTCAACAATGCATGACATTTTAAACTCAAATGTATAGGGAGATGGCCATGCCAAACATCCTCCAAATGAACCCTTCAAAACTAACTACACAACTCAAGATCCATAACTATGAAAGATATAGCATATAGACACATGCTAAACCAATCCTCAAATGACTATTCATAATCAAACACCATTAGTCAACTCATTTCCATGAGAATGAAAGCACAAACATAACACATCTAGAGGGTATAATGGGAAAATACCTTTCAAATAATACACTTTCAAGCAGACAAGGAGTGGGGAATGAGAATGCTCATCTAGGGAAATCGATTCCTCATGACTTCTCCAAGAGCAATCTCCTCTTTGGTCTTTGTTGAACTCACGTTCAACTAAGATGTAGGCTCCTCAAACTTTCTGTTGAAATATCACCAAGAGTAACCATCATAGTATACTTTTCTCATCTCAAGAGAAATACAACCTCACCTTATTCCATGTATCCATGGGCACCTGCAAATGATCATCTCATGCTAAACTCCAAAATGCATCACTGCACTATCATGAAATTCTCAAGCATATGACCAATGGACCCAATACACAAAGAATTATGAGACCACTATCAAAAGCTCCAATCATCTAAACTAGAAAATTATCATGACATCATGATACTACCATCCCCCTTAGGAGATGCCATGCTCCAAGTGAACATAACATGGTCTCAAGAGAAAAAATTATGCCAAAACTCTAATACACAATCAAGAGTATACCATGACATAAAACAAACAAACTCTAAACCACATCACCTATCAAGCACCACCAACACCTTGACCAAAGACTCACAAGAGTCCTCCATGGCTTCAAGATGTTACACATCTTCAAATAGTCTCCATGCAAATGCAAAAAATATCTTCTGCAGCAATAGGATCTAAGAGCTCCTCCTAATAACATCTTCAAAACTAAAGAAGATCATTCACCACATAGTGATAAATACATAGTCACTGCTAAAGCTCCCACTCAACCATGATAACGATATTTCAAATCACACAACCAAACATCTACGATACTGAAAATCCTCCAGGTACACTCATTAACATATCCATCTAAAAATAGTACCAAGCAAAAAATTACCATAACTATCAAAAGCTTACACAAACTAGTGTTCCAAGCTATCCATGACATCGTGATACACATGCTACGGGTCCCCATAACCAACTATTTAGGTACTCAACACCATCCATCCTCTCATATCAAATCAACCACACCAGTGCACAAGTGACCATAGACAAGGCCAACTAGCAAGTTTGCACTAACACTAAATCAACCTCATAGATATAGACAGTCCACTTCCAAGTTATCCCACTACAACTGAATGGGTGATCAATCCATACAACTAAATAACTCATAGATCCAAACACTAAAACATGCAAACCCATCATTGCATTGGAAACTACAAAACTAAGATCTCAAAGAGAATTTACTAGGTAGACAACATGACTCTAGCACCAGATCATGCTCAAATCCGATTTACCAATCACATCCACAATGAGCACCATAGTCAAGGAATCCATCAAGCACCACCACAAGAATCTTGAATTACTAATCACATTACCAAAACTCTCATTCAAAGAATAAATCACACCTTCTCACACCATGCATGAAGCATGCATGCAAAAATACAACTATCTCATCCAACAATTCCCCAATAGGCCAGGGTCTAAAAAGTATTTTAACAATAGCTCCACAAAAACATGTTTTATTGACCATGTAAAACTTGCAAAACCACAAATCCATGCAAGTAAAAAGAACCATTAAAGGAAGAAGTAGTTCAGGAACTCCAAGCCCATTTCAAGCCAAATCCAAAACCACCAACATGCACATGCATCCAAGGGAGACTAGCTATTGCAGGAGCTTTCAAAATCATCCAATGATCAACTCTATAGCCTTCATGCAATTGGGGTACCATAAAACTATGCCTTCCAATACTAGGACAAAACACCCAACATAAGCACATTTTTCCATAGCTGAGAAACAACCCAAAATTCTCCATATCATTAGGGAGCCCCTCACATAGACTCCCAATGTGTAATCTTTGTTGTAACACAACCATAGAGTAAATAATATTTCACCCCATGCATCAAGATTATACTATTGCCAACTCACAAGCTTCAGGTCACATATTTTAATATGACCAGCTCAAGTTTCTCCATCTTCCCCATCCTTTATACTATGTGTTGTCTCTTGGAACTAAAAAAAATCAAGAATTTCTACTCACCAAAGGATCAATCCATTAGTTGATTCCTTTAGATTTCCTCAAGCTTGCCACACTAAGAAATCTTCATAGAAGGAATACCCAGAACCAGAAACACCAGGAATAAACAAATTCCAAAATATGGTTCTGATACCACTTGTTGGGAAATTTTGGTCATCTCAAAAAGAAACATCCAAGATCAGTAGTGCCTTTGGTATCTTTTATTTTCTTATATTTCCTAAAAAACACGTACTACTATGCCACAAAGTGGAATCAAACATAGTTCATTTCCCACATTGAACCTTAGAGAAAAGTTAATGCTAATTAAACCAATTCCAACAACACCATTAAAAAATTCAACAAATAGAACCAACTACCATGAAAGATGAAACATGAAACATGAACACACAAGATTTACATGGGGAAAACCCTTTCAGGTGAAAATCCCCACACTCCAAAAGCCCAGATTGTCATTGTATTACTCAACAACAAAAGTACAATTACAAATACCATTACAAGCTCTAAGCCTTTACAAGAGATTTACATCTTGCTCCATCTAGAGAGAATCCAACAACATAAACTTGTTCTATTTCCCTCTGTAACCTCATTGTAGAATGTTCAATTGATGTTTTATAACATTCGTTCTCAGACAACAGGAAACGGTTCAGTTCAACTTCCAATGATCAACTGCAGTAAACGGTCTAATTATTTGCTATATTGGAGCATCAAAGAGACTTCATTCACACTCCCTTCAAAATCACCAAGTCACTTTGATGTCCGCAACACCTACCAACTCAACCGGCCAACCAATTACTGCTTCCAGCTTGACACCGATCGGGTCCCACCAAGACACCCACGAGAAAGAATCAATACATCGCCCTATCGAGGAGACTGTATATCATCTCCCTCCAATATCAAGATGTCCCTTCGATATTCGCTTTACCACTCCAAGTGGTCCCCACATCCATCAGCTTATCATCTTGTCGAAGGGACTTAACCTATGGTCCCTTTGATATCATGAAGTCCCTTTGATAGGATTCCTTTATATGCTCCATCTCTAAGTCAGTAAAAACTTGAACCTCAGAACCTCTTGTTGGAGGTTACAAAGTTCTGAAAACCCGCAATTCACCAACAACAAAGAGAACCTCAAAGCCACTAAGTCAGGAGATTATGAAACTCTAGAACCCCATGACTTAAGTTAGAAAAACTTGGAACCCGACGACTTAAGTAACAAACCATTTCCTACCAACAGGATTTCAATTAGACTAGTAACTTTTTCCTGGCAATATTCAATTGTTTGTTCGACAATGCAGAGGCTCGAACACTAATACGTTTGAAGCACCATTTCTCAACAATTTGTACACCTTTTCAATAAATGACAAGCATTGAATAAATAAAAAGAATTGAATAAATGCATCCAACTCATATGCTACCCCCAAAATTGAGTGTCCTAAAAATTTGGACTATTAGCTAGGACCCATTTTGGCTATGTTTTTGGTGGCATTTTAATTTTTATTCAAAATTCAAGTTGTAAATTTTGGCTTTTAGAATCTATTTTTTGGGAAATTGAATAAACACTTATAAATACCTAGTAATTTTATCACTTGAAATCAAAGAAACACAATTGAGAAAATACTATTATCAAGAGCATTCAAGATCAATCCAAGAGTAGCATTATCAAAGTTTATTACAACAATTCAAGATCCAAGCATCATGTCAAATTTTTTGTGAGTTTTTGTGTTTATGTTATGATTGTTTTGTGAAGCCTAGCCATTGTTGTAGGTCTCCAAAGCATTCGAGCATTCAAGAAAGAAAGATTCAAATCCTTGAAGTGATGTTTATGACTTTAGTACTTCAAGGAAGCCATTGAAGGGTGGTGAGTTGCACCGTTTTGTTCATTCATCATTCCTTCCTTTCAATTATCCATTTACATGGAAATTACCATTATGGAAGTGGAAACACTTACACAGGGTTTGACTAAGGTAAGCCTCTAAAATGGCCCAACATTTCCTCTCTTTGTGAATGTGCAAATCTTAGGTTGAAAAGGATTGAAGAAAGATTGAAGAAAAATTCTCCATTGTTGCATTTGTTGTCATAAACCTTGTCAAGCCATGGAAACTCACTTACAAATTTATCATATGACATTTCGACATTTTTGAAGATGAAAAATCAAAAGGTCAAATCCAACACTAGAGGGCCCAAAAAGCACTTTAGGATACCCTATCAAAGACCCATTTGACCATGGGTGACTGAGTCCTTGTATGGACAACCAGACCAATTTTTCTAGGCAGGTACACAAACATCCACACCTTCCAGATCAGCCAGAACTTGACTGTTTCAGTTTTCCAATTATGAGGATCTTTCATTTTTTGAATATATTAGGGCATATAGTATCATTAGGTTAATCATTCCAATTATTTCCAATTCATTTCCATCCTTAATATTATGTAGATCTAGGTATGATTAGCTCACCTTCATGGTTATAAGTCAATCTATTTGCCTTGTGGATCTACATCCTAATGTAGCTTGGAAAAAGGCCACCCTTTGCATCCTAAGTTCTTTGCATTTAGGACCTAGGATCCCTTTTTCATGTTACATTTTGGTGATCACAACATGTTAACATCATAATTTTTTTGAAATTGGAACTCTTTCAAACCCTCAATCTAGGTTTTTCATTGCATTGTTCACATTTCTCATTTAGGGTTTCGTTTTAGTATCATAAAAGTCATAAAAATTCAAAAATTTGCATGTCATATCACATCATAGGTTGCATTAAAATTTCTTTCAGTCATATTTAGATCAGATCTACATTCAAATTGCATCTATTTAATGGTTAAAATATCAAATTGTTCATTGCATGTAAATTGCATCTTTCACTTTAGGTCAAAAACAAGTGAAAATTTGCATAGTTGTGTTTCAAATTTGCATCAAATCATCATTTCAGAATTTTACATCTTCAAATTAGTCAATAATTGCATATTAGTGTTGGAATAATGAAGAACACATCTCTTAATGCAATTTTTTGTTGTCATTGATGTCACCATGATATATGAGTTGCAACTGCAAATTCAAAGTCAATGTTGATCCGGTATTTTGAACCAGTAATTGTTGTGCCTACAACACACACACCCCATTCAAAATGGGGACCCTCTCTTTTCACCTATGTCAGGTCACTTTTGTTTTGCCTCATTTTGCATGCCACCTATTTTGAGTCTTGAATGGTTGAGGAACTCTAAAATAATTGTCTTGAGTCGAGCATGTTTTTCTACCCTCAAATTTTCTAAGTCTTGAGTTCTTGCGGCATCCCCTTGGCTAGTTGCCCTCAAATTTTAAACTGGCATCCTCCAGCCAGTGAGAACCCACCCCTGCGAGTCACCGTTTGTGGGTTTCTCTAATGGCTTCATTGTTTTGGATGATGGATACCCAATGCCCTCCCTCCTCACAAGACCTGCACTCGGATTTAACTTTTTTCATTGACTGTTATTTTAAATGACCAACGCCTAACTGTCATTCGCTCAACGGACTCTGCTGACCCGAGTGTCATTTCAAAGTGACCATTCACCAACCCGAACGACCACCGTATAGACATTTAATAGAGGCATTAAATTCCATATTCCTTATAAATATCCTACTTGAGCTGTCATTTTCACCACATTCTTTTGCAGCAAAATGTTAGAGCTCCTAGTAGTTGTCGTCGTTGTGCCCGCAAATTCCCTTTGTTGATTTGAACAACTTCAAAAGATGATTCACCATCATTTAGTACGGGACCTAGGTGAGTTGGTCATTTCCCGTCATCTTGAATTTTCTTGCTTTAAATAAAAAATGATTAAGTGTTGCTTGATTAAAATGATGAAATCTGCTAGAAGGGCAACCTCCTCACAAAACCCACAAGTTAAAAACCCTAAAAAACCTTCAAAATAATGACCCTGAGCCATGCGAAATTGATCCTCCTTGTCATTGTTCTTAGGTGCAATGATCATGCCCTTCGGGCCCGCATCACCCCTTTAGTCATTCCTCTCCTATGCAAACGTTAACCTTTTGAAGACGACCACCACCTTTCACGGACTCGCTGTCGCAGGATGCTCCCTCCTCTTGGCCGATGTTGCTAAACCTTAAAGTTTTACAAATTCAAAAGGCCACCCTTCGACCCTGTCGGGTCCAACTTCGCGGGTATCTACCTATGAATTTCTCTTAGGCTTCGCTGTCCTAGATAGCCTTTGTTATTCCTCTTCCCATCGGTGGGGCCCTACCTTGGTGACTGTCGTTTAAGAAAATTCATAAGTGAAAAGGATGACCTACCAACCCTCTCGGGCCCACCGACGTGGACCTCCATCTGCTACCAATTGTTGCTTCCCCATCATTTCAAATGACTATTTTGTGGTGTACCCCCAACCATTAGATCTTGCCCCTATGAATTTTGTCTGGGTTAAAACATAAACGAAACGACTAAGACTTGAGCCATGTGGGTGAGGTCCTACGGACTTCCATCTACGAGACTCCATTTGGCTTTCGCCATTCCAAATGGCCTTCAACCTCCACCTCCCCATGCTACGGAGCCCAACGTCCTCCTCACCGTCGAAATGTTAAAGCATGATCAAAAGAAGATGGATGATCGATGCCTCTTACGGACCTGACCTTGTGAGTCTCCCTTGTCAAACTTCCATCCCATCATTATCATTCCAAATGGCCAACCTCCTACGTCCTTTCGCATCTTTTGGCCCGCATATGTCTGTCGTCCTCTTACCTTGCGAGTCCCACATGGTGGGACTCTGTCTGCAGAAGTCCATCCTGCCAACCTCATTTTAACGGTAGAGCCCTCAAAACCGTTGCCAGCCTAGGGAAGTCCACACCCCTAGGCCCGCATTGCCCAAATTCCTCCAAATGAAAGATGAAAGGTAATTTTTAGATGATTTTATGATCTTTAAAGCATGAATTGTCCATTCTAACAGTTTTTTGCAAGATTTCGGCTAATGTTATTGATATTTTATGCTTGAATCATTTACTACTCATTTGGTTGTAGAATATATGGAACCAGCTATCAGGTCCTCGGGGGTGGCCACAGAGAAGGACAAAGGAAAGAAGATAGAAAAAACCCCTCGAGGCAAAGAGGATACAGATCAAATGAGGTACAAGTTCCAAGGGGAACACATCAATTCAAAGGTTACCACAACATGGAAGGAGATCTCAGACACCAATCTGGTACACATAGATATTGATGAATTCAAACAAAGGGTCAAGCTCAATCCCACAATAGAGAATGCTAGAAGAATTAGAAGTAGTGGATTGGCCAAAGCTGTCGGATTCCCACTATCCCTCATAGCCCCTAAAATTTTGATGGCTTGTTGGGAGGTGTACCAAGAGGACACTAGAACAATAGTTGACAGAGATGGGAACATATTGGCTGACTTCTCGGCCAAGTCAATAGGGAGGACTTTTCATATCCCTACCTTCAGAGAGATGGAGCAAACACCCAGGGAGTACAGTAAGTAGATGTGGGATGAAGATCCCCTCAGATGCAAGAAAATGATTAATCAATATTGGCTGAAAGAAAAGAGGAGTAGTCCCAACAAGGTGCCCCAAGAACTCTTCCAAAGTGACTTTTTCGAAGATTACCATGACTTGGTAACTCGTCTGAACAGAGTTTTGGGCCTTCCGACTATGGCCTTCTTTCAAGACTAGATGTTATATTTTATTGAAGAAATCATTTGGGGAGCTACCTATTTCTATTGGGTGAGACTGATTAGCGACTTCTTGCATGAGTAGTTTGTGGTAGTGAAGAAGACTTCAAAATTCTACATGACGTCACACTAAGTGTACTTGCTTGTCGACCGTGCCCAATATAGAGGATTATTTGTGGCACCAAATCCAACTCTAGAGAGTGAACTAAAGGTGTATGATAAGTACCCTCAACTTTAGTATAGAAATTTCAAGAGGGACTACTATAGAGTTAACAACACCTTCACAGGCCACATCATCATATTGCTTGGGGGTGACCCCGAAAGGAGAATTTCACATAGTGCCAATGCCTTCATCTGTCGGTTCAGCTTTCTCTTTATAGAATTTCAAAAATTCACCTACGTCTAAGTTGAGGGATTCTCTGATAAACCATACAAGCTGCCCCAATTCCCAAATGACTGGATAGTATTTCTTGAACTCTCATGGTAGCTGCAATGATCACACACCCTCTTAAGTGACAAGCATAGAGCAGGGGTCCCCTATCCCCTCTCCTTCGGCCAAGGACAATATGAGCTCTACACATCCCAATTTGAAGAGTATTCTCACAAAGATCTAAGCGAATATAACTTAAATTTTCACACTGCTCGGCCGCGGATGGACCCATATGGAAAGATGAATAAAATGGTTGGATTGGAGTATTGCCCACCTAGATAATGTTGAACACTTCTAGGCTAATTGCAAGGATGACAAGGATGTGCGTATGCGGAAATACATGTGCATGATAGCTTACTTTGTTAAGGTAGTCAAGTTGTTTCCTGTGCTCGAGCAAGTGGTTGAAGAAGAAAGCATGGTGATGGACCCAAGGTATAATGTTGTTGCCAACTTGCCGCTACCATTGATAGATTGGGATGAATAAGAGGTCAATGACCTTGATATTATTACAAATCCTTTCGAGGCAAGAACCAAACAATGGATTGATGGGTAAATTTCCAAATTAAAGTAGCAAGGAGTAGCTCTAACATATGAGGAACTCGAAGAGTCAATGGAGGGTGAGAATGGCAGTGCATTTGAAACTACCTCGACAGGAGGGACCTCAACATCTCCCCCAAACAGACATTCCAAAAAGAGAAAGGAGGCAGTTGAACAACAACCCAAATCTAAGGAGTCTTCAGAGAAGGCTTTGGAGGTTGGAACTTCAAAGAAGTCAAAGAAGTCAAGCAGTTTCATAGGGATGCCCACTATCTAGGAGGACCCGCTCCACGAGGGAGAAGAACAACCAAAGTCCCTGCCTATTACATTTGTTGTCCCAACCGCAACAACTGCCACTATTATTACTCCCTCGCCTATCTCACAAGCAATGGTTACCACCTCTCCGCTTGCAGTGGACATTTTAGTCCACCTTGCTTCCACCTCTCCTATGGCCCAATTTGTAACTGTGGACTCCTCTTCTGCCACTAATTCCCCACTTTCATCTTCATCTATGTCTCCCACATTTTCTATTTCGCAAGCCACTACAACAATGATGATGCCCACTCTCATCCTCTTAGAGAATTTCACTAAATACATGCAGAACATGTCCTCTGAGCTCTCTAGGATGTTTGTGAACCCCGTAGTGCAATTTTCCCTAGCTCAGGCCATAACCGGTCTCCCCGTTCCTCCTCCTCCTACTGAGCCTCCCTTGATGAAGGCAATAATGCAATTTTTTGAAGAATTGGATAGGCAGCAAAAGGAAACCGCCAGGAAATTGGAGGAAGAAGCAGATGATTATCATGAGCATCCTCCACACCAACATCTAGTAATTGATGAGGTCATCTATGAGGAAGAGGAAGCAGAATCCTTTGAGGAAGATGATGATGAGCTGAAGTATATAATGGAGACCTTTTATCCCGACCTTGAGGAGGAGTTGGCTCAACAACTCAAAGATGTTGAGGAGGAAGAAGCTAAAAGACTACTTATTATTGAAGAGAAGAGTGTTGATACAGAAAGGGAGGACACTGAACCTCCAATAGGGAAACAAGACCAAGGTTCTAGGCATGATCAAGAGATGCCTCTTCTTGAGGAACAAGAAAAAGGAGAGAAAGAAAAGAAAGAAGAGGGCAAGCCTAATGAAGAGGTTGAAATGAGAAAAATTCCAAAGGTGGAACACCTTGAAGAGCCTGGGCATAAGGAAGAAGAAGAGAAATCTTCTGAAAGGGAAGACAACCCCAAGAAGCATGTAGCCACTTAGTCCCCAAAGAAAGTAATTGTAGTTGTCCAAGATTCAGATGAAGAAGAAGGGGAAAAGCTAGCACAAGAAACCTCGGGCGAAAAGACATTGCAAATCGAGCACGCCCATGAAGAAGGTGATCATGAATCACGGAAAGGGAAGCTTAGATTCCCGAGTGGCTCGAGAAGCAACTAGAAATGAAGACCCCAACCCCAATGGATCCGAAGGCAAGGTTGGAGGCCATCTTGGCTCGAGCCCAAATTAGCACCAAAAAGAAGAAGAAGTTGAAGGTCAAATCTCAGTTGACTATGGATGCATCCAGATCAAGAACTATGAAAATTGCCACCCCAGTAATGGGTGAGGAAGGGGTGAGCTACAACATTTCTACCATTGACCTCGAGACGGCCACGAGAGAGAAAAAGATCGATCATCTTCAAGGATCTTTCGCCACCATTATTTACCAAATGAACAAGGATAAGACCTCCAAAGAGGAGTTAAAGGCACATGTGGCAGATATGACAACATATATCCAACAATGGTCTTCAACCGAGGAACTCCCTACCACATCAACGACTGACCCACTATTGTTATCAAAGGAGCATATCCGCATACTTGAAAAGAGAAAGATATGGATCAAAGCTATTGAAGATTGGTTCTAGAAGGTCCTCTACAATCGAAGCATGGGCATTAGATGTGCTATTAGGAAAACAAAAAAATTATTGGAGGTGCATAAGTGTCTTGGAGATATAAGGAAAACCTGTACTGACTTCCCATAAATATATAGGATTACATATCCTATAATTGAGGCAAACCTCAAGATGCTCGAGAAAATGGTGAAGAAAGAGATTGCAATGGCGGAGAATGATTTCTAGCTTGTGGAGAACTGGAAATTAGGCCTCGATCGCAGGAAGGAAATCTTAGAGCGGGTGCTCCATGAAGTGGAGCAGAATCTTGATTGGGTTAAAGAAACTAGGTCGGCCTATGGCGAGTACCTAAAGGTTAATGATAGATTTTGAAATGCCTCTTGTTGAGATATATCTAGAAAATATATGGCCCTACTTCCATAAGAAGATGGAGAATGGAACTACGAGAAAGCTTACAACAAATTTCATGGGTTTTGTTGCTTGGGCCTTCGCCCAATCTGAACAAGTAATGGAAAATACAACCAAGTGTGACAAGGATTGGGACACACTCACTCACCGATCCAAGAAATTGAACTTCCAAGTACTTCAATCCAACATTTTGGAGTGGGAAAAGCTTCATCCTATGATTGACAATTTTGTGGAATATGCTACACTACAAAAGGAGGCTAGAAATCTTGTCATAGATGATGAGTTTCTCATAGTGTAGTTGCACCAAAAAAGGAAAACAACAATCTGTTAAAGGACAAAAGAGCTACAATGCTATCACAAGAAGACAAAATAGGATAAGACAAAGATGTAATTTTAAATTCCTATATATTTGGGGGTAGGTGAAACCCTAATGTAAAATGAATCTATGCAACACAATGAAAGAAAATCTTGGCCATTCATTTCACTTTTTGAAAACTATAAATATGGGGTCTCCTCTCATTTTCAAGAGAGAGTTGAGTTGTTGTAAAGGCATGTTGCTGGAATATTAATAAAAATTCATTGATTTGGTGGATTCTTGTGTTCCAACTTCATATTTCATGATTCTTCTCCTCTTAGTTAGTGAATTTGAGTTTATTTACTTTGTTGTTTTATGTATTTAAGTTTTCTTTAGTAGATTGATTAGATGTTGTCCATTGATGCTAGAGATTTATATCCTATTGACCTCTTCTTAGTTCATACTTTTGGCTGCATATTGATGATATACATCTATGTAAATTTAGTCTAAACTTTATGTTATTGCTCCACTTAAAACTCATGTCTTTATTCATGTTTATGGTGAATGAAAAGCTAAAATCTGCAGTCCCTAGAAGATTGCGCTAGTTTCATGATACTGTAGGATTTTTTGGTTAAGTGGAACTAAGTCTTGGGAAGGATGGCCCACTATAGCAACCTCCATTGTCACTGTTCATTTCTAGTTTTAGATCCAGGAACCTCTTCACCTCCCTACCCCCTTTTTCCCTTTTTTTTAATAGTGACCTTAAACAAGGTTCATTACACATTGTAAAGCCAAATGTGAAGCTAGAATAGGAGTTTTAGACTACTGTTTGAACCAACAACACTTGCATTGCACACTTCCCATCTTAAAACTCCATTAAATGAACCAATTCCTCCGAGCTTAACTCATGTAAGTCTACCCTATGATTACCAACAAGATCACATCTGAAACAACTGAGACATTCCATGCACGTCATGACCTGACATCCGAGAGACTTTGGGGTAATTTTCAACAACTTGTTGTTTGAGATTTCCTTTCAAGAGAGGTGATGCACATACACATCACCTATGTTGAGAAAGTGCTAAAACACCCATCAACAGAACTAGCGCTATAATGAGGGCCTTATTCATGCTAAGCTGGATTGAATCGAGTCTTTCTCACTCAAAAAATTCCACAAAATTTTAAGACCCACTCCTAAGAAAGGGGAATTTCAAGAGCTACCACCCACTACCCAAGATAAAAGATCCAGAAAAGAGGAAGCATCTGCCTCCAATGCCTCCAACCAGCCCAATTCACCTTCGTCCACCTCCTCTCCTTCCATCCACTCACCTCCACCTTCTCCTTCACTCTTGGTAGTGCATCTCTCCCCTCTACCATTCCAAACAACCTTCCAAACTGCCGCCTCTGATAGCCTAGGCGCTACCTTCCAGCCCAACACACTCTTGTTCTTGGGTTCTATCTCATTGACTGCTTCCTCTCCACTACAGCCTTAGGTTAGTCTGGCACAACCCCCTCCACCTTTTCCTCCCACAATGTGGTTAGGTAACAATATGTCTCCTCTGGCCTTCAACCTTTACCATGATATGCCAAAGAACTCGAAGGGATTTTGCATGAAGTTTAATCCTCGGGATCCACAAAGGACAACAAAAGAGCACATTAAGATTTTTTAGATAGCCCTAAAGAATATGCAGACCATACATGAGGATGTGGCATGTTGGCTATTTCCTTACTCCCTAGGGAAGGAGGCCTTCTACTAGTACTTCCACTTGCCGACAGAGTCTATTAACATGTGAGACCTTCTAAAGGATGCTTTCCTGCAAGAGTTCAAGATCTCGGTCAATCCCTCAGAGTTATACCAATAGTTCATGGAAATTCAAAGGGAGATTAACAAGCCAATCAACTCTTTTAATGATAGATTTCATAGGGCCTACATGAGACTACAACCTCCTTATGTGGTCGATGATGCTTTTGCTCACCTGGTGTACTATGCAACCCTAGACAACCTCACTTCCACGTTGGTGAAAAGGATGACCCCACCGCCTAGACAACTGATGGAGGCCTATGCAGAAGTAGTTAGGGAAAGTACAAATCTAGGACAACATATTACTGGTCCACTACCATCATTGGGGCCAGTTCCCCATCTATATCAAGTCCCAAGGGATTATGCAGGCTTTGGCACAATAGGCACACCTGATGAATCCAATTTTGCAACTCGGAATGGTGCCTCATCCGAGACAACCATTGAATTAGGTTCCTCATGTGCCTCAATTCTTGCAGCCCTAGTAGCAAAAATTTCATGTTCAGCCACCCCAAGTGTTGGTGTATCTTCAAAATTCTTAGTTCTCACCTACCCATCAAAATCAGTCAGTAGTGCAACCGGTCTTCCTTAAGAATTCAACTTCGTAGCCTAACAACATGGAAAAGGACCAGATTGATGATTTAATGAAAATGGTTAAGAAAATGTCAACCGATATGACACACTTAAGGAGCCAGAACAACTAGTTGCAAGCATCTCAAAGAAGCATCCAAACAAACCTCAATAGTGACAACTGTGGTGATTGCGACACTCATGATGCTAGTACCTCTTTCGGACAAAACTATGAGAGAAATCACAACATAGTGCAGAACTTCGACATAAGGCATTCCCAGAGACAAAATCAAACATTGAACACCAGGCCAAACAATGGACGAGGTATTGCAGGTTATTAATGGCTCTCAAATGATGTCCTTCATAGATGGGTACTTCAGGTACAATCAAGTGATGGTACGGTATGAGGATAGGCATAAAATTACATTCACCACCAAGTGGGGAACCTTTGCATATAGAAGAATGCCTTTCAGGTTGATCAACGCAGGTGCCACCTTCCAACAAGCCATGGACATTGCCTTTAAGGACATAATTTGAAAATGCATCATCATCTATATGGATGATTAGATGGTATTTTCCAAGAACTGGGGAGACCATGTCTTTGATCTATGTAAGGTCTTCCAGAGGTGCGAGGAATTCAACATTTCTTTGAATCCAAAGAAATGCATGTTTCGAGTCATAGAAGGTAAGTTGCTCGGGCATGTTATTTTAGAATGAGGAATCTCCATAGATCCTAAGCACATACAGTCTCTTTTGAAGATCCAATTGTTAGGCAGCAAGAAAGATTTGAAATCTTTCTTTGAAAAGATAAATTTTGTTAGAAAATTTATCACAAGCTTTGCTGAAATTGTCAAGCCACTCAATGCCATGTTGAAGCAGGATGCCAAGATTGAGTGGAATCCAAAGTTAAAGAAGGAATTCAAGAAATCAAGAAATCCATTGTTGATGCACCAGTGTTAGTTAGTCCAAATTATCTAAATCCCTTCTACATCTAATCATTTGCTTCAGACCATTCATGCGCTAGCATATTAACCTAGAAATATGATGAAGGAAATGAGCACCCAATCACCTTCATGAGTGCTCCATTAAAGGATACTAAGATGAGGTATCACAACATGGAAAAACAAGCATATGTTCTTATCAGAGGAGTCAAGAAGTTCAGACACTACATCCTAAGAAACAAGGTATTTTCTATAGTGCCTAACCCAGCAGTGAAGACGTTGCTAATGCAAAATGAATATGGAGAAAGGAGGGAAAAATGGGTCACCTTGTTACAGGAGTATGACATGGAAATCTAGCTAATAAAATTGGTTAGAGGGTAGGTACTCACTCGAACGATAGTTGAAGCAGTGGTTGAAGCAAGGCCTGAGCTTACAATTCAATAATATCAACTTGAAGATGTCTCCCCAAGGGAATGGTATGATGATATTGTCTACAAATTGTTGAACCACCAATGTCTATCCCACTTGCAAGGAGTCTAGAATCATGCCCTTAGGCTGAAGAGTAGAAAATATATGCTGCAAGGTTCCATACTTTATAATAAAAATCATGAGGGAATTTACCTCAGGTACTTGGGAATGGAAGAAGCAGTGCATGTGTTGAAAGAGTTCCATGACAAGTTTGGTACCGGTCATGGATCGGGTCCCTCTACTACTCATCAAATCTTGTGAGTAGGATACTACTGGCCCATAGTATTCAAAGATGCACATAATCTTGTTCAGACATGCCATGTTTTCCATACCACTACAACCAGAGAAAGGAACGATGTTGTCCCACTGCACCCTGTCTTGGAGGTGAGACCGTTCATGCAATCGGGTCTCAACTTTATTGGTCTGGTAAGCCCACCATCTTCTGTGGGTCACAAGTACATTCTAACCACCTCTAATTATTGTACTATATGGATAGAAGCTATTACATGTAGGCAATGTACTATAGAGGTAGTTGTTGATTTCCTAGAGAGTTTCATTGTAAATCTTTCTGGTTGCCCTTATGCTCTCATCTGTGACAATGGTCTCGATTTTGCCTCATTAATTTTTTCTAGTTGGGATTTTGATCATGGTATTGCCCTCAAATTCTTGTCCAACTACTATCCCCAAGGTAATGGCCTTCCTGAATCAACCAACAAGAACCTGATCACTATCATTAAGAAGTTGCTTGATAGGAATCCCAAGGACTAGCATACCCAACTCCATTTTTCCCTTTGGGAAAATCATACACATCATAAGGCTGCCTTGGGAGATTCCCCTTTCCACCTCATCTATGGCCTTGAGCCTGTGTTCTCGATTCACCTTAAGATCCCCACACTCGAATTTATCAAAAATTTCTATGAAGAAGGAGATCAAAGGGAGGCATGCTTAGCTGAGCTACTCCACTTAGAAGAAGTGTGTGACCGCGCCATTGAAAATTTCACCAAACATCAGGGTGTATTCAAAAGATGGTTTGACTGATGATCCAAAGTAAAGGCCTTTCAAATTGTTGATCTAGTCCTATGTTGGGAAAAAATCCATGAGAAGAAAGGGGAACATGAAAAATTTGACAAGCTATGGCTTAGCCCCTTTGAGATTGCTGAAATCCTTAGAGATAATGCTTTTTGCTTAAAGACCTTAACTAGTGAGGATGTCTTGTTGCCTGTCAATGGGAAACACCTTAAGAATTATTTCCTCCTTTGAGCTATTGCAACTCATCCCTTGTAAATATCTGTGCATAGGTTAGGTTAGGTTAGGTTCCCCTTGCTTTGCTATTTTTCTCCCGCTTTGTTGTGCTCATTCGTGGTTGTTCTTCTTTGTTGAGGATGTCTCTAGTCTTGGTGTGGTGTCCATGCTCAATTCGACAAATGATTCATTTTTCTGCCAACTCTTGTTTGTTCTTTGGATAAGCCTTCATTCTCGACTATCGATTTATGAACACTTCCAAGGTTTTTTTTCTCATTTAAACTTTAAACTAACCTAGGACTGCACCCTTGTTTGATTCTTTTATGCTTATCATGGATCATGCACAAAGCACACTTTAAATGTTTCCAAAGGACTATGTGGTATTTGTTGGGGAGGGTGGACAAGTGAAAAAACTTAAGTCTGCTCTAGTGACTATTGTGATTCCCAAACCCATTGTGAGATTCGGTGCTTACACAGTTGAGCAATAAAAAATAAAAAGTACTGCAAAGAAACATCAAAAGAAAAAGAAAAGGGAAGTCAAATCATGCAACTAAATGGGTGTATGAATAACTCTATTGGGGATATGGATGCCCAGTTGGTAGTAGAGCTATGTTTGTGGGGTCACAACAATAACTTTATTGAGGCTATGGACACTTGGCTGGCAGCGAAGCAATTTCTAAGTTACTTTTGGGGTCAGACAGTTTATGTAACTTTTCCTTGTCTGATCGGTAGTTGTCTACACGATCCCTAAGGAAAGGAAATGAACTCATCTCACGCACACTTCCATGATGATCTCGTTACTGAATTCAACCAAGGATCCCCTCCTCAACCTACTTCTTATTTCACTCATGGAAACTAATCCCTGGTTTGTCAAACCAGAGACTTTGGGTTCAAAATGAGTATTTATCCCTACAATTTCAGGAGTGTTCTCCCAGCGGAGTCGCCATTTGTTGTGCCTACAACACCCTGTTTGGAATGGTGACCCTCTCTTTTCATCTGTGTCGGGTCACTTTTGTTTTGCCTCATTTTTCTTGCCCCTTATTTTGAGTCCTGAATGGTCGAGGAACTCAAAAAGAATTGTCTTCAGTCGACCATGTTTTGCTACCCTCAAATTTTCTAAGTCCTGAGTCCTTGCGGGATCCCCTTGGCTGGTTGCCCTCAAATTTTAAACTAGCACCCTCCAACCAGTGTAGGCCTACCCCTATAGGCCCTTGTATGTGGGTTTCTTTGATTCCTTTGCCTTTCTAGATGGAAAATACACAACGTCCTCCTGCCTCTCGGGACCTGCACTTAGATCTACCTTTTTTCATCGACCGTCATTTTAAAAGGCTAGCACCTAACTACCATCCATTTAGCAGACTCCGCCAACCCGAGTGCCATTATGAAGTGACCATTCACCAACCCAAATGACCATTGTATAGACATTTAATGGAGGAATTAAATGCCATATCCCCTAGAAATATCCTACTTGAGTTGTCATTTTCACCACATTCTTTTGAGGTAAAACCAAGTATTCCCTCAAAAATGTGTGTGCTAGATGCCTCAAGAAGATGTCAACTTCTTGATACGCTTTAGGGTAACAGACAAGGTTAAGAAAACTCAACCTTCTACTCTTTAGGTAATGCTGAACCTAGGTGGGTATACCCAATTGACTCAGGAAAGCTCAATCTTATTCAATTAATCTACAAAGGCAATTCTGAAATGAATTAACACTGGATTTAATGATTAGTACATACCAATATTTGAAAAGGATAGACTAAAAACTTAACAAACGTGGAGAATGTGAATGAAACTTAAACTGAGAAGTAAGACCAGTGCCTTATGGGATTTACGGAGTCAAGAAAATTTCAAAGACGGGTTTATTTTACTGGCAAACATTCAAGCTGTTTAGGATTTTATTTGGTTTATAACTTGTATAAACATACCATTTCTGATCACTGAGTTTCTTCTTAATAATCCCAATTTATATTCCCTGTTTATTATGATCAACGCAAAGAATTTTAATCTTTGCTGGAAAGAATCAATGAATTGATCATACAAATATAGCAAATGTGCATTGATGAATGATGTAAAAACTTGTTTACATAAATCCAAACAACCAGGAAACACAAAATAAGGAGACAACCTCAATAACACTAATCAATAATTACCATAAACAACTGATGCCAGAAAATGTTACGCCATTATATTAAAAGTTTTGTTCTTTTGATATCTCCATCATTTACATATGCTACCAGTCTTATCCCCCTTTTTTTTTTACAAAAAAAGCCCTGCCTTTTGTCTCTTGAAATCTGCCTTTATACATACAGAATATGAAAGGACGCGTCCCTTCAGAAAATAAGTTTAAACAGAATACGAAAAGCTATGAAAACAATTAAGCCCTTGTTAACCATAAGTGAGTTGTAGCAAGATAATCCAAGTAATCTTGACGATTAAAAGTATCCGCATCTTCAACGACATTTCGAATTGCGGTTTCCATTTTAATCATATCTTCCACCCGCTCACTCACGTCTTCTAGTGATGTATCTTCCGCAGAGGATGTCTTCATAACCTCTTTCAGCATCACACCATACTCGTTCCTCCACATAGCAGCATCCTTGACTTCTCCTTTAGCATCAAAAAGTGTAACCATAACTGTATTAGCAGCTTCAGTCAATCCATTTTTGTCCCCGAGCAACTCATCATAAAACTTCTGATGACGACTGATAATATTATTTGCTCCTTCAGTTGCAGTGCTACCAACCTCGTTACGCATGGTCAATTCTTGAAATTTATCCATTACCCGTTCCTTCATCCTCTCATGCTCTTTTATTGCATTCATAGTAGAGGAAAACCTTCCCCACAACTGATTCAGCCAAGATGTCAAATTGACCTGCCGCTTCTTTACAATTGTTGTAATAGCATCGTACCTTCCTTGATTATAAGCACTCCATCCAACCCAATGTTCTTTTGTCTGGGAACTTTCTCCTTGAGTAAGCATTTTGGTTGGCATTGCAGGAACACCTACCAAATCTTTCAACCTATCATTCTCTCTGAGCAGTCTCTCATTATTTGCTTTATACATCTCTCGTTCCCTTATCAACGCCTGAATTTGTGCTTTATTCAATTTGGCAATATCAATACCAATTTCTGCAGTAACCACAGGGTCTACCTCTCCAACCTTTAAGGTCATGACATGACCAAATGCCTTTTCAGTATCAATCACCACTGATTTCCTATGAGATGGGTACAAAGCCCATATCATTAATGAACCTTCATCAGTGTTAAATTTCGATCCTGCATATACCTCCATTACCTTATCCTTATCCAATTTATGCACAGTGTTAGTATCCTTCAGAAAACTATCAAATACTAATGCAGAATTTAAATCAAGACCAGGGAAAATCATTACTCCAGCATTCTCCAACATTTTCCTCCCCTTTTCAGGAGTCATATTTGCCATTTCCTCATCTACACATCTTCGTAATTGGTCCAGAAGCTGCTCCTCATTCCCAAAAGTGATTGAACCAACTCCTTCCCTTATTTCTTTTCCTTTCTGTTTGTACAAAAATGATTTAAATTCTGGAGAGTTTATAAATTCATTATCTGAAACAAATGACCTATACTCCATATGCCTCACATCAATATCTCCTGTCTCCAGACTCTGTTCCCTAATCGGGCAAACATATTTCTGAGTCCTCTGTCTAGACATCTTCTCTGTCATACCCTGTGGTACTTTACACGCTGGAATGTCTTCACCTCCAGAAGACAAATATCCTGTATCCTGTAGTCCCTGATTATAACTCTCAACCACAGCTTCAGCTTCTTCCTCATCCAGATTTCTGATCATATCATCAAAAAGATAAGGCACATGATGATACTTCCCAAAATTAATCCTCTCCTTAGCTGAGTTGATATACCCCTCAGGATCAAAATCCTTCCTAGGTGGTCCCCTTTTCATATTGTATTGCAACAATTTATCAAGAATTGAATTATATCCTTCCTTTGCTAACACAGTGAAATCACCAAAACATAATGTGCTAGGCATGAAAGCTTGTTTCCCATATGAACTAAAAAGCATCACATTACTAAAGTCCAATTGCCTAACAATCTCCAAATAAGCAATTCTATTTGGAACTGTCCTTGGTAAAATAAAAGGAGTATCCTCAAACCCATACACCCTAATCATTGTGGCTCCCTCCAAACAGTACCAATCACCCCAATTATGATCAATTGGCCCATTGAAATCCTTTGGCCGAAGAAACCTCTTAATCTCAGGGGTTAATGAGTAATTACAAGGATGTCTATACAATTTGTATAAAGTTTTCACAAAATACTCTTCAAAATGAATGAAACTAGAGTTAACAAACCTGCTATCCCAAATAGCAGTCCACAATTGAATAGGCAATGCTTCACCCTCTTTTCCAACCTGAGAAATCTTCATCTCTGATGGCCATACTCCCAAATCTTGTCCATAATACAACACTAAGTGCATCAGTAGTGAATAATGCCTTAAATGAACAATAGAAGCTCCACTCTTTATGGCTATCAACCCTGAATCAAGCTCTTTGGCAATATATGAAGCATAATCAAATGGCCTAGAGTTGTGATACTGGATGTCTTCTGTGATAACCATTGGCACAATTGACATGAGCTCTGGGGCATCCATTCGCAATACTTGACATACTGAAAAATATGTATACTTCATATAAGATTCAAACAAATCTACATGATAAGGAGGCCCCTCAGAATCTTGTAACGGTTCTGAACTATTACCCTTTTTAATCCTATGAATAGGCAACCTCCAGCCCTTATATGTTGTATCCATTCATGAAAATTCTTTCTCCAACTCTTCACAATTGATTTCCTCATTACAAAACCCTTCTAGCTTGAAAACTTCACCTATGGCTTCTCGGGATACATGTATCTGTGGCTTTTCGGATGGGTCACATATAGCCTTATGCTTTGGATCATAGTTATCAGCAAGAAGTTTTACCAATTCCGTATTCACAAAGACATTAGGGCATACCAATTTCCCCACATTCAATTTCCATGGGTTGCAAACTGGTTCAAAGTGGTGCCTTCTATGATAATGAAAATTGAAAAGCTCATAACCCCTAATTGCAGTCCAGACATCACCTATGAACTTACATTTGTCATCCAATTTATCTATCTCAGCCCTAAGTTGTGCAGATCTCCTTGCTTTTGGGCCCGATCCAGGCAGCTGGTCAATAAGATCCTGATTTAATCTTCTCTCAACGCCTTCCTGTTCTGTATCAACCTTTTGCTTTTTTCCTTTTGATGAGCTGGTCACAACTAACTTTCTACCTTTACCCTTTCCAGAACCAGAGGACTCCATTTTTAAATTTATATAATCGAAAACGCAAGATCCAAGAAATAATCACTTACAGTCTTATACTTTGAGCTTTTCAAATTGAGAATAGCCCTGGTTCTCTGCTTCTCACACCAACTCTTCTGCAATCATTTCGGATAAAACAAATGATTCAATTCCTACTGTATTATTTCGTCGCGCCATTAATGAACCACGAACGAACATCAATTTGAAACTGGCACTGTCACATCAGACGTCCCTTCGATAAGAGATTTTCAAATCTAGGGCAAAATCATATTCAACGTCTATCACACCCTTTCGTCAAGACAAAAGTATAGTCTTATCGAAATTCAAACTCCAAATATGACAACTACTACTCCATTTTACATGTCGTCATAACATTCTGAGTCGGGGAGACATCACATAGATTCCACCATCTCACACTGATATACATCCCCTTCACACTGTGGTTACCAAGAAACTTTACCGTTCTGGCCGAAAACTTAACACTTTGGCATATCCTCAAAACTGTCTCACCGAAAAACTATAACTGAAAATTATATTTTCGGCAAGACAATAAAGCTTCGGGAAGACTCATACCGATATCAAATGTCTTACCGAAAACATCTCCATAGACCTCTTTCATTCGGTGAGACTTACCTCGAACCACTTTGTCGATGTAACATTTGAACCTCGATGAAGCTTACACCGAAGGATCCTTTTCTTAGCGATACATATCTCCATCGGTATATATTTCGAGTTAGCAAGACACCAATACCTTTTCCAGCAATCCCAAGATTTTCTTACATCAAGTTCGGCAAAACAAACGTGACCTCACCAAGACTCTCCCCGAAGATTTTAAGTCACATCGAAATATTTCGCATATAAGTCAATCGGCAAGACATAAGGATGTCGCTATGACTTCATGTCGATACTTATTAGTTAAGCCGAAACGACCCCTCCATACTCCAGTCGGCAAGGCTTACTAAGTTCGCTGTGATGTTATGACGATGCTCCAACATATGTCGGTATGAGTCTTTTAATTGCCGAAACATTCTGCAAAGTCCCACCGACTATCTGCAACCAATACATGTTAATGATAACACATCTCGAGAAGACTTCTACCATGTCTTGCCGATAGGGATCTTTTAATGAAACAAAAGGGAATAAGTGAATTCAAGAAGGATCAAACAACATAGAATAGGCCAATTAATGACATGAGGAGACTTTATGCTTAATGTAAGGGCTTTAATGATGGAATCTCATAAATACAATAGGCTACAAAATTTAAAATTTCTACAGTTCCAACAGTGGCTCCGTCTGGGGATGAATGATAGCACAATCATTGGAAGGATTCAGATCTTCTGGGTGAGCAGACCAATATCAAGATGATGAACATAATGGAGTAAAAGGAAAGGCAACAAAACAAAGGACCCTATACTACTGTGCATGGAAAAGAAGATAAAAGGGATCATCAAGAGCTGTCCATGCACTAGCAACTCCCAATCCCCTGAATTGTTTTAAGAGAAAAATTGTTTCAGGAACTGCCCATGTATAGGCAATTCCTGATCTTCACCTGCCATATTTTGCAAATAATATGAATCTTCTCCTTTCTTTCCAACCACCACAAAAGGCCCAAGCCATAAAGCTTCAAACTTCCCATGTTTTCCCTTTTCCTGGCACCTCGCATTCCACATCAGTACCAAATCCCTCTCCCCAAATTTCCTATCTTTTTCCCTTTTGTCAAATAAATATTTCATCTGTGCCTACAATTTCACATTCTGATTTTGAGCCACCCTCCTTATTTCATCCAGTTCAGCCAACTGTTCCATTCTCTCCTCCATAGGTTCAGGAATATCCAAATCTTCTTGTAGAATGAACTTGTAAACTGGTAACAAATTTTGTAAAGGCATCCTGACTTTTGTTCCATATACTAGTTCAAATGGAGATTTCCCAATTGCCTTCTTCACCGTAATTCTATCAGCCCATACGACTAGTCTTAATTTTGAATCCCAAGCCTTTTTATTCTGATCAAGCATCCTTCTTATAATCTTCAGGAGGCTCTTATTGCTAGATTCTACTTGTCCATTGGCCTGTGGATGATAAGGAGCTGCATAAGATATGTTAATACCATATGTGCTACAAAAACTCCTGAATTCATCTGATCTGAAACACATTCCATTATCAGTGATTAATCTTGCTGGTGCACCGAATCTAGTAATGATATTATCCATCAAGAACCGTGTCACCACCTTACTTGTAGCCTATTTGGTTGGAATAGCCTCTACCCATTTAGTGAAATAATCGGTGGCAACTAATATCCAGCTATTCCCACAACTCGATTTTTCTTGTATTTCCCCAATGAAATCAATTCCCCATTGATGAAAAGGGGCATCAGCCTGCATGGGCCGAAGTGGCAAGGCTCCCTGATATTTCAACTTTCCAGAGAATTTATGGCAAGCCTCACATTTCCTTACATGCAAAAAAGAGTCATTAAAGATTTTAGGCCAATAATATCTTGCCCTAAGAATCTTCTAAGTAGTTGTTTTCGCTGAGTAATGCCCTCCACAAACTCCTTCGTGCATTTCACTCAAGACATGCTGAGACTGAGATTCATCGAGACACAACAACAATATACCATCCCTGTTTTTCCAAAATAAGTCTCCATTCATAAAAACATATTTAGAAGCCTGTAACTTCAATGTTCTTTTCTGGTTATCATTCATTTGTTCTGGACACTTCATGTATTTAAGATAATACACAATATCTGTATACCAATGAGTATGTTCAATGCTTGCAATTAGATTCTCCTTTTCAGCATTGCAAACCTGATTTGCTTCAATATTTGTTTCTGCCATTAATTTAGCCAAGCCTTGACCTCTGATTAACTTAGTAATCTGCACCTCTATATCAAACTCCTGGATTCTATTAATCCACTTACATCTTTTGCCCGTTACTTCAGACTGTGTCAGAATATCTTTGACTGCTGAGTGAGGAACATAAGCAACTACCTTAGCTCCAACAAGATACGGTCTAAAATTTTTTACAGCTTTCACCAGTGCAAATGCTTGCTTTTCCATTATGTCATACTTCAATTCTGATCCCTGCAATGACTTACTGAAAAAAGGATATAGGCTGTTCATGACCATCCTCATTTTTTTGTAACATAACAGCTGCAATAGTGTGCATAGAGGCAAACGAAAAAATCTGAAAAGGTTTTGAGAAATCAGGAGATTTGAGTACAGGAGCCTCCTTGATAGCTCGTTTAATATCTACAAAAGCATCCAAAGCCTCTGCAGTCCAATCTATCTTTTGTCCCTTTTTCAACATTTTGGCTATGGGCTTAACAATCTCAGCAAAATTAGGAACAAATCTCCTAATGAAATTTATTTTTCCAAAGAATGACTGTATCATTTTGACATTTTTAGGGATAGGTATTTTGTCAATGGCCTCAACTCTCTCAGGGTCTATCCTGATTCCTTCCTTTGAAACAATATGTCCTAGAAGTTTACCCTCTGTGACTACAAATTTACATTTTTTGGGGTTTAAACTAATTCCATATTCAAGAGCTTTTATAAATACCTTCTCCAAATGATGAACATGATCTTCAGCTTTCTTAGAATAAGCAGTAAGGTCATCTTGATATACCACCATGAGAATATTTATTAAATCAACAAATGCCACATCCATGGCTCTCTGAAAAGTCGCTCCTGCATTTGTAAGACCAAATGGCATTCTTAAATAAACATATGTTCCCCAAGGGGTCGTGAATTCTGTTTTGTATTTTTCAGATTCTTTAACCTTAACCTGATTATACCCGAAAAATCCATCCATCATAGATAGCAATTCACAACCTGTCACCTTATGCAGTACAACCTCCATATTTGGCAAAGGATAATTGTCCTTAAGGGATGCTATATTCAGATTTCTGAAGTCCACACATAATCTGATATCTCCATTTTTCTTTCTGACAGGGACCAAATTTGAAACCCATGTCGAATGTCTAATAGGTTTAATAATTCCACCATCTCTGAGTTTTGTTAATTCTTCCTGCATTTTAGGCCCCAAAGTTGGATTTATTGGTCTTTGTTTTTGTCTGAATGGTTTCGCATCTGATTTCAACGGTATTTCATGTTGGAACAAATCTTCTCTGTATGCTTTTAAATCTTCATAAGACCAAGCAAATACATGTTTATATTTTCTCAATAACTCCACCAGCATTTTTCTAATCATGGGACTTATCCTTTTACCTATGTATACCCTTTTTGGCGCCATTTCAGTTCCCAAATTAATTTCTTCAATATCATTTTTTCCAACTGGTGTCTGTTTCACAAAAGATCGATTATTTCCATCATATACCCTCTCAAGTGCCACCAGCCCTTTAGGGAGTTTATTGGTTTTCAGCTGTAAAACTTCTCTCCCAAATATTGTTTTTTTTCCATCAACTTCTTCAACAAAAGCATTAAAATCAATCTCCTGGGCTTCATATTGATCTATGCAGTGAAGGAATTTTAACAGATCATTATCATCATCAAAAACTTGCCAATTGTACACATTATCTGGTATAGCAGGTCTAGTCTTGAGTTCAATTTGTGATACTCCAGCCAAGGTAATATCATCTTTCTTCAGTGCTACATTAGCTAAAAAATCTGCCATTATATTTTTAGACCTATCTACCCATTCAATTGAAAAAGAATCCAGCAACTCAATGGTGTCC